>JAPEBW010000660.1:0-43162 GCA_027405785.1 Ophiocordyceps robertsii
TATTTTTAACTATAAAAGCACCTTAAAAGATATAGGATAAACCTTACCGCGATTTTTAAGGGATATTTAAGGATATTTAAGGGATTTCCCTAACTATAGTCTATAGTGTTTTTAACTAAGCTTATACTTAGTTTATACTACGGAGAAACAGTGCGATAATACCACACTGCTAAAAGGTCTCGCCCCGGCCTTAGTTAAGGGTTAGGACGTTAATTATCGTCTATATGCTTGTATCTTATATACCGATATACGAGTAGCCGGAGCGCTTATATCTTACGTTCCGTAATAATTACCGCCTTAAAAGGAAAGACGATAACGTCCTCGTTATCTATAAGACGGGACCTCCCCGGTTTATTAAGCCGGTAGCTAAAAGCTACGCACGCTTATATTATTACGCGCGCCCGGGGGGAGCCTTATTTCCGTACGGACTTATAGGTCCACTTTCTCGCGCGAGGATCGAACCTACGCTAAAGGAATTGCTACTATTTGCTACGGAGAAATAGTGCGATAATACCACACTGCTAAAAGGTCTCGCCCCGGCCCTAGTTAAGGGTCGGGACGTTAATTATCGTCTATATGCTTACATCTTATATACCGACATACGAGTGGCCGGAGCGCTTATATCTTACGTTCCGTAATAGTTTATTAAGCGATTTTATAAGGATATTTATAGTTTATTTATATACTATAGATAGTATAGTTAGAAATCCTTAAAATTAGCTAAAAGAACTAAGTATAAAGTAGCTAGCTATGCTTTTAAGAATAGATAAGCTTTTTACTATTTTTAAACCTTTATATACGTTTATATATAGTAATTAGTCCGTTATATCGGCCCGACTAGCGGTAATTAGTCCGTAGTACCGGCCTTAACCGGCGGTAATTAGTCCGTAGTACCGGCCCCGACTAGTAGTAATTAGTCTACGCCTTATCCCCTTATCTTTATGCCGTAAGGCGTAGTACTTAGCATAGCTATATAAAAGCATATAAGCGCCTTATTATAGTTTATCCGCCGTCCCTCCTTAATTAAAGGAAATAGCGATAACTAGCCTCGCGATATATTCCGCCGCCTTACTTTATAAAAGCCGCTAATAATAACTAATATAATCCTAAATAAGCCTAGCTTCGCGGGCCTATACTTTAGTAATAAGATTATAATAATCGGAAGTTTCCGCTTCGTTATAAACTACGCTAAGTTCTACTTATAAGCCCGCAAAGAGTTTAAACGCGACTTAACTTTAACTTAAGCAATAAAGTTCTTAGGCTTTAATATTTACCTTATCGGCCGCACCGACCACGCGCTTTATATTTTTGCTTTTAAGGCCCCCTTTATAAAGAGGTTTTTTAAGACTATAAAACACGTTTTAAATATAAAGAGTAAGGAGTTAAGCACTAAGGCTATTAAAGACCTTATTACCTACTTTTAAGTAAGAATATAAACGTTTAATACCTTAGTGCTAACTATACTTATTAATATTAATAAGATAGCTTACCTTTACCTTAATACTTTCTCAGTACCTAAACGCGCGTTAGTTAGCGGAAAGGTATAAGTAATAGCGCTATATAAAAAGAATAATAAGTTAAAAAGCTTAGTAATAAAAAGTAAGGGATAATTATAATAGCGGTAATAAGTAAGATATAGTATCTTGCTTATAAGTAGCTTATAAGGCTAGTAAGTAGTATAGGAAACTTAGCTAAGGATTAAAAAATAGCGTAAAGGGTAAGTAGGATAATAATATAAAATAAGGCCTAAATAAAGCTAATATCTTATAATATATCCCGCTAGGGAATTTAAATATTCCTTAATATAAAGACTTCTTACTACTTAATAAGTGCTTAAACGCACGCTTTAAAAGAAAGTTAGAAAACTTTACTATAAGTTTTAGCTAAATATGCTAATCGCTTTAATAAAGATAAAGATATATAACTAAATAAGAGGTAAGAATTTATAATAAAAGCCGCTTACTAATTATCTTAAGCTACTTAGCTACTATTAGCTAGATAGGCCGAAAGAATATTAAAAGAATAAGGATAATATACTATTAATATAGCGTAAAGACGTTATTATAAAGCTATTCTTTAGCGCCCCCTTTATTTTATTTTTACTTTAAACTAATAAGGATATTAGCTTTTCTTTCTTACTTAAAGGAGTTATTATAAAATCTAAATAGCTCTGCTTAAACTCCTTACTTTACTTTTAAGGATCCTTATAAAACCCTACGATAAAAACACTTAAAGCACGTACTACGAAGGCTCGCTTAAGGAGATACGACGAATAGCATTAATTAAACCCCGCTAAGGTTTTTAAGATATAACTATAAAGGCTTAAGAGCTTACTTAACTATAGTTTATAATATTTTTAACTATAAAAGATACTATAAAAACTATTAAGCGGATTCTACTAATATCTTTAAAGGATATTTAAGGATTTCCGCGGGATATCTTAGCTATAGTTTAACTTATTTTTAACTATAAAAACACCTTAAAAGATATAAGATAAACTTTATTATATTTTTTAAGGGATATTTAAGGATATTTAAGGGATTTCCTTAACTATAGTTTATAGTATTTTTAATAAAGCTTATAATTACTTTATAAGTAATTCTATAAGGATATCTACGGTTTATTTACGTACTAATAATAAATAGAACGATAGTATAGTTAAAGATCCTTAGAATTAGCTTAAAGAACTAAGTATAAAGTAGCTAGCTATGCTTTAAAGAATAGATAAGCTTTTTACTATTTTTAAACCCTTATATACGTTAAACTGCGGTAATTAGTTTATTATATTAGCCCGATTAGCAGTAATTAGTTTATAGTACCGGCCTTAACCGGCGGTAATTAGTCCGTAGTACTAGCCTTAACCGGCGGGAATTAGTCCGCGCCCTATCCTTTTATCCTTATACTATAGGGCGTAGCATTTTCCTTATATGTTTAAGACCCTTTTTATTATATCTTTTAACTAATATATTTTTAATTAATATTTCTTACTCCTCCTTTTTTAATCGACCTTTTTACTAGAATACCTCTTAAAGAAATCTATAAAGAATATAGCTACTAAGAACGAGGATTAATCTAGTAAGCTAAAAGGTTTTTCTAATTATTCCTCTTAGTTACTATAAATAAAATCCGTTTTTATCTAGGAGTAAGCCGCCGGAGCCGTCTCTTAAGATCTATATACTAAATCCGCGGAAATTCTTACCTTTATACGTCTTATAGTTTAGGATAGCCCTCTCTCTTAGATTAAAGACTATATAACTATAAAGTAAGTTTAAAAAGCTTTAAAAACCCTTTATAACTTAGTAAGTTTTACTTTAAATTTTCTTCTTATAAAGGAATTTTTTAATATAACCCTTAAAACCTATAGTTTAATTAAGGCATATCTTAATAAGATAAAAGAGCTTTTCGATAAGCTAAATATATAAGGAATTTAAATTCTTAAGGTAGTTATTATAACCTAGATTTTAAAATACTAAAATAGCTCTTTTTTTAGCTTTATAATTAATATTTCTTAATCTCTTTAAGATAATGCTTAAGCCTATACTTTAAAATCACTTTCATTCTCTTTAATCGATAAGTTTAAAAGGATTAAAGCTTTAAAAGGTCCCTTTTTTAATTAGCTATTCTTCTTATATAGTAAAGAACCTATTTTTTATAGGAAATATAAGAAAAAGAGGTATTCTATAAAACACTGTTTTTAGCTTTAGGAAATTAAAGATAAGGTAAAGGCAGTATGTTTTAAACTAAACGCTTCTTTTTTTTTTCCTCTTTTAAAAGGCCCCTTTAAATTAAACCTTTTTAGGACTATTCGAATAGGAATAATAGGCGTTTTACGCCTATACTCTCCTTAAGAGAGTCTTCTTAAGAGAGAGTTTTAGTTATTAGAAAAGTAGTAGTTTAAGGCCGAAAAAAAAGTCGAGTTTCCTTCTCTAAAGAGTTCTCTCCCTTTAAAGAAATACTTTATATTTCCGACTCCTTAGCTTAAGTAAATAACCCTTTTCTTTAACCCTCTATACTTTTTATACCCTCTATACCCTCTATACCCTTTATACCCTTTATACCCTCTATACCTTCTTTATTCTTTATCCTCTTTATACCCTTTATACCCTTTATACCCTTTATACCCTTTATAACTTTTATCCCCTTTATATTTACTATACCCCTTTATATATACCTCTTTTATATACCTCTTTAAAAGAGAAAAAGAAAGCTAATATAGGAAATGTTATAAGACCTTTAAAGCCTCTTCTTTCCTTTATTTCTTAGGTTATTTCTAAGGTAAATAAAAATGTTATAAAAGTATAAAAAGGAAATATATATAACTTTATCCTTTATATAAGGGCTTTTAAGCATATAGTATATTATAAATCACCCCTCTCGTTTTATAAAGATATATATAAAACTATTACTTAAGGAAAAGCGTCTTTTATTATAGTTAAAGGCGTGTGAAATTTATATTTAAAATTTCCTAATAGCAATATACGCTATATATAAAAAAACTTCCTTTATAAACCCTAAATTAGTATTAATATAATAAGCTAATTATCTCTTTATAATACCTTTACTTTAATAAGTAAAGATAATATAACTCTCTTAGATAAAGAGGCAAATATATTTATATAAGGCTTTGTTAATAACGGCTTATATTATATTCTTATGGTTATAAAGACTTGCTTTTTAATTAACAATAAAATAATATTGAAGGCCTTATAAAAACCCCTTCTTATTATATTTATATATACTTTATATTCTTTTTAGATGCTATAACTGAATAGCTAAGAATAAACCTTATAAAAGGTAAGGTAGAATTTCTACTTAAATTCTTAGAATATAAGTAAGAATTAAAAAATAATATAAACAAGACTACTAAAAAAGAAGTTTTCTTTAATAATACAAGAGATTTTATATATAATATAAAACCATCCTCCTTAAAAAACGGCGTTATATATAATATAAGTCCTATACATACCCCTTATTCTAACGGCAAAATAAAAAGGATAAACAGAACTATACTTAATAAAGTCCGGGCTATGCTTTTACCTTAAACTGACTAAAATACCTTTAAGGGGAGGTTTTTTAAGTAGCTTTATATATAAACAATAGGTCCTTATATTCTGCTATAGGCTTTATATCCTTTATAGAAAAGAAGAATAATAGAGCTTTAAGTTTAGAAGATTTAAATAAAATAAAGGTATTTAGAAGCACTATATTTTATAAGAATACAACCCTAAATAATAAACTTAAGCTTAGAGCTTATAAAGGGGTAAAAAGAAGCTATTAAGATACGGCTTGTTAAAAATATAACTTTTCTAAACGAAAAGTAATAATTTTTAAAGATATAACTATACTTAAGAATAACATCTTAAATAAAGAGGAATATACTAATTTTAATAACATGCCCTCTTTAAATAAGCTGCTAAATAACTATAGTACTAAAAATAATAATACTAGTAATAATAATCATAATAATAGCAGTAATAATAATATAAATAATACTAGTAATATAAATACTAGCAATAGAAATATAAGTAATATAAATACTAATAATATAAATACTAAAGATACTAATAATATAGATACTAATACTATAGATAATAATGCTAGCGATAATAATACTAGCAATAACAATACTTAGTAAAAAGAATTAAAGAATTTAAGTAAGAATACCTAAGAAGCCTACTAAATACTAAAAAGATTTTATAGAATACCCTATATACAATATTATAATTAATAATAATAATATAAAACATATTCTTTTTATTATAAAAGGAAATAAAGATCCTATAAACCCTACTACTTATAAGCAGGCTATAAATAGCCCGTAAGCAAAAGACTAAAATAAGACTATGCTAATTAAACTAAACGAACTTAAAAGTCTAGATACTTAGGAAATATAAAAGCTTCTTAATAATAAGGAGGCTTTAAAAGGCCAATAGGTCTATAGAATAAAAAAGGATAATAAAAATAATATAACTAAGTATAAAGCTCGCTTTATAGCATAAGGCTATAAGGAAATATACGGCTTAAACTATATTAAAACCTTCTTTATAACCGCGAAACCCGAGTTTACTAAACCTTTATTAATGCTAGCTATAATAAAAAATAAGTAAATACTAAAATACGATATAAAAACTATATTTATATATATAGATATAGATATAGAAATATATATAAATATAATATAGGGTTATAAAGACTATATTATAAATAAAGACCTAAAGTATAAAAATAAAAATAATAAGCAGTATAATAAAAATAAAAGGCTATTTACAAAATTAAAAAAAGCTTTATATAGTCTTAAATAAAGTCCGATGCTTTAGTATTATTTATTATTAAAGGTCTTAAGCAAGCAAGGATTTTCCTGCTTGCTTATAGACGAAGGGGTAATTATAAACAATAAGCTATATATAGCTATATTAGTTTATAAAAACGATCTTCTATTCTTTAAGCTTATAAAGGATTTTATAACTTATATAATTAATAAAATAAGCAAGGTCTTAAAGATCTAATCTTTAAGCGAAGTAAAAGACTTTATAAGAGTAACTATAACTATACACAGAGCGAAAAAGGACATATATATATCTTAAGAAAATTATACCCTTAATAAGATAAAGGAACTTAATAAATAAAATATAAGAACCTTAAAAACCCTTACTATAAATAGTAACCTACGGTTTTTTACTTATATAAAGGTTTTCCTTTTATAATAAAATAAAGAGGTTTTACTTAAAAGTTTTTCCTTTTAAGAAAGATTTAAAGCTTTAAGGTTTTCTTAATACAAAATAGGTTTTTTAAAGCTATAAAAAAAGTTTTATTTCCCTATTTTTAAGGTCTTTTACTTTATATTAGTTAGTATGTTTAAAGCGCACTTATATACTATAGGTACCCTTTTAAGGAGGCTATAAGGGAGTAAAATATACTCTCCCGCAGCCTAAAGGCTAAATATAGTAAAGATAACACGCGATATAAAGTCGCTAAAATATATATTAAATTCGCTATATAATTCTGCATACTATATATATTTCCTTCTATTATTCCACGTCTATATAGGCAAGGTATAAACAGATTAAAAAAAGGTATATATAAAGACTATATATATAATCCGTGCTAAGTCGCTACGCCACCTCCTATTCCTTACGGAATTAATCCCTAGGCTTATAAATATAATATTAACTTAATAATAGCTATTAGCTTACTATATATACCTGCGCTAAATAGGAGGCTCTTTTCTAAATTACTTAAGTTACTTATAGCTTAATATTTATTTATATAAGGAGGCCTTAGTCCCCCCTTTACTTTAAATAGATTATTAACCTTTTATTTATATATCTTACCTATTTCTTTACCTTTTCGCATACCTTTTCTATCTATATAATCCCTTTACCTATAGCTACATGCCTGTTTTCCCCTCCACCTATTTTCTTCTTTATTATAAACGTAAAAAAGCGTTAAGTATAACGTTTTTAACGCTTTAAATATAGTATACCTTAAGCGGGAATTAGCTTAAGTATTAAGATATAAGGACTAGCTTATTATTAGTTTTTATATTAGTAAAGAATAAGGATTTTTAGTATACGATTTTAAAAGTACTTATATAGTATTAAATAAATAATCTTTTAAGTAAATTTATATATACTAATTAAACAAAGAACTTATTAGTTACATTTTGCGTTATCCCTCTTAAAAGAAAAGAACGAACATCTTTATATATATATATATATATATAGCGCCTTACTATATCCCCCTTAATACTTTATATATATTATTGCTCCTTTATAAGTATTATAAGCTTTAAATATAACACTTTATACGTATTATTACTTTATAATAAGTATTATAAGTCTTTAGTATAATATAACACTTTATACGTATTATTACTCTTTTAATACTCGCACTTCTTATTTTTATTTTAAACGAAAGTATTAAGAAGTATTTATTAGCATTTCCTTATATTGTATATTTTTAGATAAGTAAAGGGTTTTTTTCTTTACTTATACCTTATACCTTTTTAGTTTGCTTAAATAAGGGTTTATACCTTATACCTTTATAGTGTATTTAAATAAGGGTTTATATCTTATGTCTTTATAATATACTTAAGTAAGAATCCTTTACTATATGCTTAAAAAGGAATTTATCGTTTCGTTTTTTAGTATTATTTCTTATTATATAAAGAAATTTTCTTTTTTTAGCGGTATACTTTTTTTATAGCCTTCCCCTCTTAGCGGTATGCGGTATGCTTTAATACGGGTATAAATTCCTTTTTATAGTCCTTCCTTACGCTTTTTTTCCCTTAGTATTATGCTTTTTTTCGCCGCGTACTTATACTATTATTATTATTTTTATATATATACCGCTTTAAGTCGTCTTCTACCCCTTTATTATGCCCTGAATATTATATATCTTTATTATTATTATCGCCGTTATTATTCGCCTTAAAGCTTATTGCCTTGCGTTATTATTATATTGATTTAGCTTACTAGCCTTAAGGTATAGTAGTAAGCTATATAAAGTTAGTACTATATCGTCTTTCTTTTAAGAAGAAATAAAAGTAACTATTAGTTTTTAAAGAAAGTTGCTATTAATATATAGTTTCTTTTATTTCCTTTATTAGTTCTTATATTATATTAATATTTCTTAAGACCTTTAAGTTATATTTATTTATCGCTTATAAGTCGATATCTTTATATAGGTTCTTACTAGCGCTTAGCTAAATCGGATTATCCTAAAGCTAGTATAGTAAGAAAGGTACTTTTAAGCTATTATTATATATTCTTAAGGCTAAGATATACCTTATCCTTATATATCGTATTAAGGGGGACGTAGTATATATCTATTTGCTATATACCGCTTTTTATTAAGGTATTAAGGTAGCGCTTATATATTATATATTTATGCCGGATAGGGTATATATTATAGCATTATTAGCAATAAACGTATTATACCTTAAGCGCGTTATTTACTTAGCGGTATAGCTAATATGCCGATTAAGGTTAATAATAGTCTTAAAATAATTAAGGTGCTTAGTAATAATAAGTAAGATAATAAGGTTAGGTTTATTAGTAAGCGGGTTTTAATTTATGCTATGTTATAGTATAAGATTTAAGAAAGAGGGGAAATTAGTCTTATCTTTTTTATATATGTTATATATCTTAATATTAAGAGATTTTATAATTATAGTCGTAGATTTTAAAAATATAGCGTGTTAGTTTTATATAACTTATTATATTATAATACTTATTATATTACTTTGAAAATTTAAAAGTTATGTTTATTTATAAAGATAAGATTATTTAGCGCTTAATTTAAACTAGTCTTTATAAAGGTATCTATAGGATTATCTTTACTATTTATTTATTATATTTTAGATATCTCGCGGCGTTTATACGATTCCTATAATATTATAATACTAATTTCAAGCTACTTTTTTTTAATAGTATTAAGTTTTATTAAGTACTTATAAAGGGATTATAAGTCTATATAAACGATAAGTAGTACGTTAAGAAGGTTAAATAAACGGATAATCTTTTAAATCGTAAAGTAAAGTATAAAGGTATAGTTAATACTTTATACTATCTTATAAAGTTCGCTTATAAGTACGCTCCTTATAACTCGATTATATTTTATTAATTTACTAAAAAGATATATATTAAGGTATTTTATATCTTTATTCTTTAAGTCTTATACTTAAGCGGCAATAGATAAGTTATATAAGGCTTTAGGTTAATATATTAAAGCTATATATATAGCTTAAGTATATTAAGAAATATAAGTTTATTTTATATTACTATTTATTATAAATACTATAAATAGGTTTTTTACTTATTCTTTTTATTAAATAAGAATTATACTAAATATAAAGGAAATATATATACTGTTAAATATAAGGGGTTTTTGCTTTATTAAAGTTATATTTAGTTTTATACGAAATTTAGCTTTATATAGTATATCTTCCTTTAAGCATAAAAGAAAATATATTATAAAAGAAAGGGTATAATCGGTTTAAAGGCCGGTAATACTAAAAGAATAAGGGCTATTAATTATAAAGAGTAAGTAAAGGTTATAAGAAGATAGTACTATATTAAGGTTTATCTTATAGTATAAGAAATATATCTTAAACTAGTAAAGACTTAATTTTATTAAGCTATATAAAAGGCGATAAATATAAAGGATTATCTTAAGGGGGTAAAGAGAGATTAGTTCTTAAGGGAGATATATAAGGATAGTCCTTATAAGGGTATTATTTAATTAAACATATACTTATATAATATCTTAAAGTTCTTCTTTTATATTATACGTTAATTAAAGTAAGGTACTAAGGGTAAGTAAAAGTCTTTAGCTTATATACTTAATAGTAAGTAACTAAACAAGGATTTTATCATTACTATTATCTATATACCCTTATATAACTAATTAAGACTTCTTATATAGTTTATCGTTTTTGCTTTTTATTTCTTATACTAATTATATCCTAAATATTTATACGTTTTTATATTAAGGAGGATTAAAAAGAATAAAAGAAAAGACTTTATATACTTTAAGATTTAATATCTCTGTTTAGTTTCATACTTTAAACGGGTTTTTAAGCGTAGTAATTATACCTTATATATAAAGTTATAATAAGAGTTTTAGTGCGTTTTTTCCTTTTTATATAAAGAATTATTCGTATATAAAGGGGTCTTATAATAAGTAAAGTTATACTTTAAGCGTTAAAGGTTATTTTATACGAAACGGCTTAATATATATCGCTTAAAATATAGTCGTGCTACTTAATAGGAATGTAGTAATATTTCGTCTATAAATAGTATTAATAAAGAATAGTCCTTTTTATCTATGCTTCTTACGCTATAGAAGCATAAAGCTTAATAAGAGAAGTAAGAGGATATCTTTATATAAGTAAGAGCCGTTATATATATTTAGGGCGCGGCTAATTATAGCTTTTAAGTAAATATATTATACTATAGCTATGGCTTTTTAAATAGCTTTTGCCTATGTAAAAATTGCGGAAGATAAGGGGGAGTCGGAATTAATTTATAAGTACGCGCTAAAAATAAAGAGAGTTAATATAAGACTATTAAGACTAGCTATATCGTTTATAGATTTTACCGCTATCTATAATATTATATAGATATTTATTTTAAGAAAAAGTTTATAGTATAAAATATTAAAAGTATATTAAAGTAGCTAGTATATACGTTAAACTTTATTAACTACTTAATATACCTTTATAAGCATTTCCTTATATATAATACTAAGGATATAAGCATTACTACGGAATTCCTTTAAGGCGAAGTTCGTTTTTAGATTATATATAATATTATTAGGGGGTCCTTAGTATATATATATTTAATATGAATATAGTGTATTTTATATATTTTTTAAAAGGAAAGAGAGTAGGAAGTTAGGTATTTTAAATAATATACTTTTGTTAATAATATATAAAGCTAGTTTTTTATAAAAGTATAGTATATAGATAATAAGCTTATAGTTAAGATTTTTATCATTTTTAATAAAGGGTTTTCATCTTTAATAAGCTTAATTATAAAGTCAGTATTATTAGTAAATGTATTATATATTTTTAAGTAAGGGGTATAATATATAAAAATATTTAGTATTTTAAAGGTGGTTATATAATTAAGTTACACTTAAATAGCAAAATTATTAGTAAAGGTAGCGAAGTTATAGTTCTATAAAGTAAGGATACGCTTTTTTACAATCGATATTAAAGAAAAGCTATCCTTATTTACGGATAATAAGGATTCTTATACTATCTTATTATATAATAAGGTTATATATATTATTAAAGTATATACTAAGTCTATCTATATCCTTTAAATAGAAAAGGAAAAGGGTTAAGGTATTAAGAATATAGTATATAATAAGGCAGATAAGGTTTGCAAAAGTAATAGTTTTAATTGCTATATAAGTACCGGTATTTTTCAATTTAATTATCGTGCTTTTAAGGGTTTAGTCTACTTCTATAGCGTTAAGCTATTCTTATATATACGCCTCCGCTTAAGCGCGGCGAACTATTAAGACCTATACTACTCCTATATCTTAAGGTTCTCCTTAGTATACTATAATATAGCTATTAATAAGGAGAAATTAAAAGGTAGGTTTATTAGTATTCTTAATATAGTAAATATCCTTACCGGTTTAGCGGTAAAAGAATACTATATTCGTTATATATATAGTAGTTATCTCTCTTATTACTAAGTTAATATCGTACTCTTTATTGTAACTTTTCTATTTATCTTTAAGAATATTATTTAAGGAGGGGAGGGCTTCTCCTTAGTATACGGTTAAAAAGGCGTTCAATTCCTCGTTAAGTAGTTATTATTAATTAAGTTCTTTATATACTTATAAATACTAGCGCTTAGCCTTTATTAATACCGAAAAGGGATAATTTATAAACTAATATCCTATTTTCTTATAAATAAAGCATTTCCGTTATATATATATATTAAAGGCAGAGGATTATCTTATAAGATATCTTATCTATATTTATAGTTATAATAAAGGATTGTACTACTTAATAAGGGTTTTATTAATATCGTATCTCTTATTTATATAGTACTATATTATTATACGGTTAGTAGCAACTAAGAGTATAGATTATAGCTAGTTAATAAAAGCTTCGCACGTTTTTTCTTAAAGAATTATTACGGGTTTTAGTTTTAATACTTTATAATATACTTATATAATCGTAGTATATAGTTATACGTCTCCTTAGTAGTCTTTTTTAAGTGCCTTTTAAATAAAGCGTAGTTTATTAACAAGGTCTTTTAAGGTCTTAAAAAGGCTCTTTTCGGGGTCTTTTTATTATACTATTTAGAATATTATCGAAGTTTAATCCACTTAGTATTACGAGTAGTTTATATAAGTATTAAAGTAGTTATTTAGCTTATAGTATATCTTATAAAACGTGCTATTTAGTTTAATATAGTAAAGGTAATAAATTTAAGCACGTTTAAAAAGGATATTTAGTAGTACTATATAAAATAAGTCTTTTATAATACTAATATAATAGTAATAGCTAATAAATATTATTGTTTTATTAGCTAAGATATCGTATAGTTTTTTAAAGAAGTTTTAGTTTATCCGCTATCATTTTTAGAAAGCTATAACCTTATTTAAGGTAATTAGTTTATTCTAAATAGTCCGGATAAGTAGGAGTTTATATAAGTCTAAGACTATTAAGGTTATTAATCTTTATTAGTATAGTTAGCTATTTAAGGTAGTTATATTTATAGGTTCTTAGCTAAACTATACTAATACCGGCTATATAAGAGATTATACTTAAAGTCTTTAAGTATTATTCTTAAGGTATAGAGATATAAGTACTTAAAATTAATATTAATATTATAATCTAACTAAGTTAAAAGGGGGTAGCTTATTTTATTTAATTAACTATATAAGCTTTTAGGATATTGATTTATTTCTTAGTAGTATAGTTCCGTAATCTTTAATAACATAAATTAGTTCTTAGCTAAAAGTATAGTAAATTTAAAACAATTAAAAGGTCTTTTTATCGTTAAGTTTAAAGTAGATAAAATTAATAAGGCTCTTCCTTTTTATACCGAATTATACGGTATCGTAAATAAAACGTATAACGAATATAGTAAGTTCGGTACTAAAAGGACCGGTCGTAATATTAAGGACGGTATCTTAGTATTCCGGGCTTATTACTTTCTTTTTAACTCGTAGTAAGATTCTACTATATATAGTTATTTTATCGTACGATACGAGATCGTTATCTAAAATATCCGGTTAAAGGAGGGATTTATATACTAAGGAAGCGGGGGATCCGGGGGATAGGTTATTATCTTATAATACTATTCTTTTATTAGTAAAGGGGGTATATTCTTAACGTTATTAATTAAGTTAATCTTTTCTCTTAAGTTTAGCGCCGTATAAATTAAAAGAGGATTAAGCATATCGTGTAGTTACTATTACTTTTACTACTTTTCGTCTCTTTTCTTTTACTAATCTATAATTATTGCTAAGGGTTTAGTATAATTACTAATTAGTATTAAATAGATAATCTTTCGAGTAAATATATATATACTAATTAAAAGAAGAACCTATTACTTATATTCTACGTTATCTCTCTTAAAAGGAAGGAACGAACACCCCTATATATATATATATAAATAGCCCTTTACTATATCCCCCTTAATACTTCGTACGTATTATTGCTCTTTTAAAAGTATTATAGGTCTTAGATATTATACTCCGTACGTATTATTACTCCTTTATAGGTATTATAGGTCTTTAGTATAATATAATACTTCGTACGTATTATTACTCTTTTAATATATAGTTAGTAAAGACGACTACTTCTAGCGTTTTTATACATAGTATTATAGTATATAATTTATAAACTGCTTTTACTAAACTAGCTACTTTAAGCTTTTTAAGCTAATATTTAAGGTTTTTACTTTAAAGGGCGTGGTTAAAGTAATTTATAAGCTAGACCTTAGTTTAGGCTAGTAGCCTCTTTTTATCTTATTTCGTACTTTTCTTTAAGTAAAAAGCTATAGCTACTACTCCGTATTTTTAAGATATATCGATTTAAATAAATATTTATTAAGTAAGGTTAAAGTAGTAAATCGTTTTAAGCTTAGTAAGTTTTTTAGTTACATTTATAAAGGCCTTTTTTTAAAGTAAACTTAAAAGCGGCTTTTGCTAAATATTATGCTTATTTTTAGCCTTTTAAATAGACTCTTTCTTCTTATCTTACTTAAAGCAGCTTTATCTTTTATCTTTATAAAATATTAACTTCCTTAGCGAAATATAACACTATATAATATAGCTACTTAATAAGGCCGATTTATTTCTTAAGCTATTAAAGGTTCTTTAAGAACGTAAGATCCCTTAAGGCTTATACGCGTTTATTTATATTTATTAAGCTAATAGCGTTTACTTTAAATTTAAGGAGCTAGATAAATAAGTACGTGAAGAAGGACTTTAATCCGGATAAGGTAATTTTATAATCGTAAAAAGCGTTAAATACTACCTTTAAGTATTAAAAGTAATTCTTAGCTAAATTAAAGTAGATAATAATATTATTAAGATAAGCCGCCGCGTATTTTTAGTATTTATAAAGAACGTTATTAATAAACCTTTAAATATATACTAAGAAGTTTTTTAAGCTTATAAGTCTTACTAATAATCTTTGTAGCTTATAATAGCTTATAACTATAAACCTTGCTTAATAGTCTTAATAGATTAAAAACTAATATAAAAACGATTATACGTTGACTATATTAATAAACCTCTTTCCTTTAAGGCGTTTAATTATATCGCTTTAAAGTAGTATTAAAAATACGGTTAAGGTAATAATAACGTTAATTCTCTATAAGTCTATAACTAATTATCCCCTTTCCTTTTTATTTACTATCTTCTATACTATAAATACTAGCGCTAAAAATAAAGTCGGCTTATAAACTCGATTTAATCGTCTTTATTTAGTTAGCTAGCTAAATATTATATTTAATACCTTCTTATTTTTATCGCTTAATAGATATAATCTTAATACGACTTATTAGTATTACTTTCCTTTTATTAAGGGAATATATATATATTTAGATTTATCTATATATATTACTCCCTTAATTTATTAAAAGTTAGGAAATAAGTAAAGGATATCTTTATCTTTAATATATAATTTAAGTCCTTAGTATAAATCTAAACGCCCTTATTAATAGTAAATTTAAGGAAGTTTTTAGTTCGGCCGATTTTAAGTTTATAGTTTACTATAAGATCTTTTTATAAGAATTCTTTAGCGGGGTTTATTTTATCCGGGTATTCTATAAAGACTTCCGCTAAAAGAGTAATAGTATTAACTTCCTTATATAGCCGGAACTGCTTATTAAGGTCTATAATTATCCTTACTTTTTAGCTATAGCGGAGTACTAATAGTTCCTTAAAATAGGTTTTTGCTATAAAGCTTTTATAATCTTATATTATTATTTAAGCAAGCTTAAAGTTATTAAGGAAGAATATTATCTTATGCTTTAATAGTAGCGCCTAGACTTATATAAGTAAAGCGTAGCTAAAACTAGCGAAAATCGTTATAGTAAATAAGTAAATTACTTATTTATATATTACTAGCTTTAGCTAGACTATCTTAACTTAAGCTTTTATCTCTTTATAGGCCTTAATTTATAAGACCGATATAAAGTTAATAAGGTCCCCTAAATAAGGAACTAGAATATTTTCGCTAAGTAATATATTAACCGCTAAGCGTTTTACTATTTAAGCACCGGTTCTTACTTTTATAACTATAAGGCTACTATATAGCCTTCTTAATAGATATATAGTAAATTGTACTTATTTAATAATAGCCGTTTTTCTTACTCATTTAATAAGACTTTATTAAGAAAAGTTTATAGTTATATCCTAAAAAGTCTTTATTAAGTTAGCTTAAATAAAGCTGTAGTTTCCCTAAATATCTATATAAGCTTTAATGCTTATTTTAAGCCTTCTTTTTTTAAAAACTAGTAAGCGTATATAGATAAATCGTAATAGCTTATTAAAGCTTAATAGTTAAAAATTTAAAGAAGCTTTAACTATTTAAACGCTTTATAGCTTTTAAATAACTACTTACTATGCTAAGCTATATTTTTATATAGTAACGTTTTAATTAAAGTTAAGGGGGTATTTATCTTTAATATATCGGTAAAGCTTATTCTTTTAGGGGAATGCTTTACTATAAATTCTATATACTTTATTAGCCTCTTAAACTAAGTTTATTATAGTATAAATCACGGCTTCCTTTAAGCTTTTATTAATATCCGTTTAAGCTTATTCTATATTATACTCTTTATCCATTAAATAGTTTTAAGTCTTTATTATAATTTATTTTTTAATTATAAGGTATACTTTCTTTAGCTTTAATATTAATAAGTATATAGTCTTAAAGGTTCTTTTTTTATTAAGCTAAAAGACCTTAGCTTATATCCTTAACTATTTAAACAGGTTTCTTACTTAACTTAGCGAGCGCTATAAAGCTTATAGTATATCTGCCTTTACTAAGCAGTTTAAGAAAGTTACTTATAGTTTTCGTAAGCCCTTAATAAATAGCCGGGGCGTCTTAAACTATTTTTTAAGTATATATAAAGTATAGCTAGTTAGCCCTCGCTTTTATATTAGTTAGACTTATTTTTTTCGCGCTAATAAGTATTTTAAGATCCTTAAGTATATTTAACTTATAGCTAAGAAAGAAATTCCTAATATTTATTAATCTATTTATTAATATCCTTATTTCTTACTAAACGTTATAAGGATTTTAATATAACCGTTTAGCTTTAAGTAAATTACTATAATAAGGTTATTTAGCTAATAAAGCGCGGCTTTAGCTTTATATTATAAGCGCGATATTTAAGACTTAAAGCTAGACCTTATTGCTATATTTTTAATAGTAAAGTGCTTTTTATTAAGTGCTTATATCGCTATATTTTAGCGGATTCTAAACCGTTTTTATAAAGTAGAGATTTATTAGCTTAGTTTAACGCTAAGCTTACTAATCTCTTTTTATTATAGTTTTAAAAGGTCTTTAAAATACTATTTTGCTATATTTTCTTAAAGGAAAGAGGGTAGTTAAATAGCTAATTTATCTATATAGGCCTTACTTTTATTTGCATTTAAGCGGATAAAGTCGATAAAACGGTCTACTTCTTAAAATAAATTAGCCTTATTATTTTTTTAGACTTTAGTAAAAGATACTTTTAGCGGTCTTAATAAGTTAAATCTTTTTTAATCCTTAGCTTATAGTTAAGGTTTTTCTTAAAGCTTAGTAAGCGCGTCTTCTTTTCTTAGTACTTAAAGAAAACTAAGGAATTATATCTTTTATATTACTACTATTTTTACTAAAAGGCTTAAGGATATATATATAGTCTTAATATCTATACGCTAAGTATAAATAAGCTTAGCTTATTAAGAGTATTACTTACCGCGTTCTTATTGCTTATTATTAAAGTTTTAGTTTTAATATTCTCGCTAAGCGCTTTACCTTTTTTCTTATATATATCTCGGAATCTAGTATACTATAAGGCCTTAAGTATAAAAAGCGAATTTATATTAATTAAAAGTCTTAAAAATATTTAATTAGCATAGCTATAGCGTATAAGCCTAAATAGTAGTACTAAACTAAGAAACTACTAAGTATCCTTTAAAGCGGATTTCCTATTAAGACTTATAAACTATATTTTATTAATAGTATATAGTAAAATTATCCGCTAAGCTTATTATTTTAAGGAGAAAGTAGCTTTATTTTAAGCTTAATCCGGAGGGTATTTAGCGGGTAAGGGGCTAAAAGGTTTTAAAGTTAGCTTATTTTTATTTCTTTTATTTAAAGGATAATCGATTTATTTAAGCAATACGAAATTTAGTTAACTTAATTATATAGGTTTTATCATTTTATAGTCTATCTTTTATTAGTATTTTTAAAGCGGATTGCTTTTAAAAAGGCGGTAATCTTAGCTTAGCTAGGGGGTATATATTTCCCGTCTAATAAAGCTTTTTAAGCTTTTATAATATAATACCTTAAAAAGTGTAAAGGAGATTATTAAACTAATATACTTAATAAGCTATAGCCTTTTACGCTTTTATAGCTTACTTATCTCAAAGTTTTATTATAAGCGCATTAAGGAAAAGGTCCTTATTATTAAAGTTAAACTTTAAAGCTAATAAGAGCTTCTTATTAAAGAAAATATCGTTTAGTATCTAACTTCTTATAAGATAAGTACTTAATTATTCGATATAGTCGCTTTTAGCTTAGCGGATATTAAAGGGATTTATGTTTTAATAATTAAGAGTAATTACTATTTACTACGCTTTATAGTATAAAAGGAAGAGGATAAGGCGCGGATTAATTACTATTAGTTAAGGCTAGTACTATAAGTTAATTACTATTAGTTAAGGCTAATACTATAAACTAATTACTATAAATTAAGCTAATATAATAAACTAATTATTATATATAAATATATTTAAGGGTTTAAAAATAGGAAAAAGCATATCTTTTTTAAAAGTATAGCTAGCTACTTTATACTTAGTTTTTAAAGCTAGTTTTAAGAATTTTTAACTATACTATCTTTTTATTTATTATTAATATATAGATAAACTATAAATATCCTTATAGAATTACTTAATAAACTAAGTATAAGCCTAGTAACTATAAACTATAGTTTTAGAAATCCCTTAAATCTTCTGAAATATCCCTTAAAAATCGCGGTATAGTCTATCTTATATCTTTTAAGGTACTTTTATTATTAAAAATAAGTCGAACTATAATTTAGAAATCTTATAAAAATCCTTAAATATCCCTTAAAGATATTAATAGAATCCGCTTAGCGGTTTTTATAATATCATTTATAGTTAACAACGTCGTAAACTATAATCGGATAGGCTTTTAAGCCTTTATAGCTTTATCTTAAAACACTTAATAAGGTTTAACCGGTAATATTTATTATATCTCTTTAAACGAGCTTTTACAACGCGTACTTTAAGTGTTCCCGTTATAGGGTTTTATTAGGCTCCTTAAAAGTAAAGTAAGGAGTTTAAGTATAGCCGTTTAAATTTTATAATAATTACTACTTTACGCCTTAAGTATAATAGATATAAAGAAAGTACGAGATTAATTAAGACTTCTTTTTAAGCTTAAAGCAGGTTTTTTACTTCACTTATAAATACTGAAATACGAAGCTATAAATAACTATAGGAACTTACTATAATATTTATACGGATTAACACTATAATTAGTAACAGTTATTTAATTATCTTAACTTAATTTCCCTTAGTAAAGATATTAAATCGCAGCCTATAGCGGCTTTTTTTAATAAATTAAAGTAAGAACTAAACGTTTATAGCGTTTATCTTGAAGTTTAAATAAAGGGTTTTTAAAGTAAAAAGAGAGTTATAGCTATATAATATATAAATTGTATTTTTAAAGGACGCTTTAAGCTTTTACTTAAAGGAAGTACTAATAATAGTTAACCTTTTAACTTTAAGCTTCTTAGCGTATATTAACAAAGTAGCGTTAATTAAAATTAAGTTAAAAATACTTAAATATACTAAGTTGCCGTTTAAAAGCTAAAATAGAGTAATAAATAAGGCGACTTAAGATTAAATAAAATTAAAAGGTAATACTTAAATAAATAAATTAATACTATAACTTAGGTAAGAGAAGTATAAAGCTAACGTTTTATAAAAAGGTATTATACTTATAAGATAATAAGGTGTATTACTTGCTTTAATAAGAATGAAAAAGAAAGAAATCTTATAAGTAGCGATAGCTATAGCCGGGGAAGTAATTAAAGTTAATTTTAATTTAGGAAAAAAAGAACGTTAATATAAAGTAAAGCACTTAAAATGAAAAAAAATAGTTTAATAGTTAATAAAAAAGCACCTTATACTAAACTTAATACTATTTAAAGTTAGTATTAGTAAGAAAAAAGAGCTGAGTATAATTTTCAATATAAGCTATAACTATTATATTATAATAATTAAAAAGGGAGTAATAAAGCTCTTAATACTTTTTATAAATAGAATAAAAAAGCAACTATAGCTTTTTTTAAAAGATATATTAACGATTAAAAAAAAGGGATTATAGTGTTTAAGTAAAAGATAAATAAGTATTAAATTAAATGTTTACTTATTAAGTATTAAAGTTAAGTTATAATATATTCTTAAGAAGATTATAAAAGATGAAAAATAAGGTAGATTATAATACTAAGGGGGACTAAACTTAATATAAAGAAGTGGGGATTTAAGTTAGTATTTAAAAGTTAAAAGAGGCTATAAAGATTAGAAATATTTAAAAGGTAAAGCTAATAAGCGCCTTAATTTTTATAGTACATTATTAATAAGAAATAACTTAAAAAGATAGCTAAAAGCGGCAATAAGCGCTAAACGTAAAAGAAATTGTAATAAAAAATATAAAAAAAGGCCTTTTAGCCGAAAACGCTTAAAGACTTAGTAAACTATATACTAGCCTAAGTATTATAAGCTTACTTAAATATTTTCGTACTTATAAAAGCGCTTAAGTAGCTTTTCTTTAACCTAAGTATAAACTATAAGATTTATCTTAATTTAAATTAAAATAGTAAAAAGCCGCTATTATTATTAAGGTCTTTATATAGTATATTAAAAAAAAGCTCCTTATTCTTTAAAAGACTTTAAACGAGTTATTAAAAGTAAACCTTATCCGCTTAAGTAGCTTATTAGCTATAATACTAGTATTATAGAATCTTAACAGCTATGCCTAAACTTCTTACTTTACTTTTAAGGAGCTTTACGGAACCCCGCTATAAGAACGCTTAAAGCACGTTCTATAAAGGCTTACTTAAGGAGATATAATAATTATTACTAATTAAACCCCGCTAAGGTTTTTAAAACATAACTAAAAGAGCTTAAAAGCTTATCTAATTATAGTTTATAACGTTTTTAATTATAAAGGATTCCGCCGGTATTTTTTAAAGATATTTAAGGATTTCCGCGGGATATTTTAATTATCGTTCGGCTGATTTCTAACTATAAAAGCACTATAAAAGATATAAGATGGACTTTACCGCGATTTTAAAAAGATATTTTAAGATATTTAAAAGATTTTCTTAACTATAGTTTATAGTGTTTTTAACTAAGCTTATACTTAGTTTATTAAGATAGTATAGTTAAAAATCCTTAAAATTAGCTTATAGAATTAAGTACAAAGTAGCTAGCTATACTTTAAAGAAAAAAGAAGCTTTTTATTATTTTTAAACCTTTATATACGTTTATATATAGTAATTAGTTCATTATACTAGCTTAATTAACAGTAACTAGTTTATACCACCGGCCTTAATTAATAATAATTAGTTTAAAGTATTAATCTTAACTAGTAGTAATTAGTCTACGCCTTATCCCTTTATTTTTACGCTATAAAGTATAGTAAATAGTAGCAATTCCTACTTATTTAAACGGAAATCCCTTAAATATCCGCTAAGCTAAAAGCAACTATATTATACTATTACGTACTTATTTTATAAGAAGTTAAATACTAAACGATATTTTCTTTAATAAAAAGCTTTTATTAGCTTTTAAGTCTAACCTTAATAATAAGCACCTTTTCCTTAACGCGCTTATAATAAAACTTTATAATTAGTAGGCTATAAAAGTAAAAAAGGCCGCGGCTTATTAAGTATACTAGTTTAATAATTCCCTTTACCCTTTTAAAAGTATTATATTATAATAGCCTATAAAGCTAAATAAGACGTAAAATAAGTCCCGCTTAGCTAAGCTAAAACTACCGTCTTTTAAGAGGCAATTTAATTTTGAAATATTAATAAAAAATAGACTATAAAATAACAAAACTTATATAATTAAGTAAACCAAATTTTATATTACTTAAATAGATCGATTATCTTTTAAATAAAAAATATAAAGATAAGCTAACTTAAAAACCTTTTAGCTCCTTACCTAGTAAATACCCTCAGGATTAAGTTTATAATAAAGCTACTTTTTTCTTAAGACAATAAGCTTAGCGGATGTTTTTGCTATATACTACTAATAAAGTTTAGTTTATTAGCCTTAATTAAAAATCCGCTTTAAAGGATAGTTAATAGTTTCTTTATTTAGTATTACTATTTAGCCTTATTAGTTATATCCGCGCTAATTAAGGTATTTTTAAAGCTCTTTATTAGTAAAAATAAGCCGCTTATGCTTAAGGCCTTATAGTATACCGGATTTTAAAACGGGTATAAAATAAAAGGTAAAGCGCTTAGCGAGAGTATTAAAACTAAGACCTTAATAATAAGTAATAAAGATATAGTAAGCGATACCCTTAATAAGCTAAACTTATTTATACTTAACGTATAAATACTAAGATTAAGTATAGCTTTAAGCCCTTTAATAAGAATAGTAATAATCTTAAATAAATAATTCCTTAGTCTCCTTTAAGCACTTAAAAAGAAAAACGCGCTAACTACGCTTTAAGAAAAACCTTAACTATAAGCTAAAGATATAAGGAGATTTAACTTATTAAGACCGCTTAAAGTATCCTTTAATAAAGTCTAAGAAGATAAAAAGGCTAGTATATTTTAAAGAGTAAACCGTTTTATTAACTTTATTTATTAAAACGTTAATAAAAGTAAAGCTTATATAGGTAAATTAACTATTTAATTACCCTCCTTTCTTTAAGAAAGTACGATAAAATAGTATTTTAAAGAGCTTTAAAACCTATAATAAAAAAAAGCTTAGTAAGCTAGATATCGGACTAAGCCGATAAATCTCCGCCTTATAAAAACGGTTTAAAATCCTCTTAAATATAGTAATATAAGCACTTAATAAAGAGCACTTTACTATTAAAGATATAATAATAAGGTCCGACTTTAAGTCTTAAATATTGCGCTTATAATATAAAGCTAAGGCCGTGCTTTATTAACTTAACTACTTAATTATAATAATTTATAAAAAGCTAGATATTTATTTATAAGAATCCTTATAATATTTAGTAAGAAATAAAGATATTAATAAGTAAATTAATAAATATAAGGAAGTTCTTCCTTAGCTATAAGTAATATATACTTAAGGATGTTAAAAGCACTTATTAGCGCGTAAAAATAAGTTTAACTTATATAAAGGTAAGGACTAACTAACTATACTTAATACGCACTTAAAGAATAGTCCGGGACGCCTTAACTATTTATTAAGGGCTTACTAAAACTATAAGTTATAGCCTTAAACTACTTACTAAAGGCGTATATACTATAAGCCTTATAGTGCTTACTAAGTTAAAGAGGAAACTTATTTAAATAGCTAAGAATATAAGTTAAGGTCTTTTAGCTTAAAAGAGAAAGAACCTTTAAAACTATATACTTATTAATATTAAAGCTTAACTAAGTATACCCTATAACTAAAAAAGGAACTATAATAAAGATTAATAACTATTTAAAAGATAATAAGTATAATATAAAAAGAGCTTAAACGGATACTAATAAAAGCTTAAAGAAAACCGCAACTTATACTATAATAAACTTAGTTTAAGAGGCTAATAAAGTATATAGATTTTATAGCAAAGTATTCCCCTTAAAGAATAGGCTTTATTAATATATTAAAGATAAATACCCCCTAAACCTTAGCTAAGACGTTGCTATATAAAGATATAACTTAGTAAAATAAGTAATTATCTTAAAGCTATAAAGCCTTTAAATAGTTAAGGCTTCTTTTAATGTTTAACTATTAAGCCTTAATAAGCTATAACGGTTTACTTATATACGCTTACTAATTTAAAGAAAAGAAGGCTTAAGATAAGCATTGAAGCTTATATAAATCCCGGGGTAAACCGAAGCTTTATTTAAGCTAACTTAATAAAGACCTTTTAAGATATAACTATAAACTCCTTTTAACAAATTTCTATTTAAGGAGTAGGAAAAACGGCTACTATTAAATAAGTAGAATGAACTATATATATATTAAGAAGGCTTAAAAATCGTATTATAGTTATAAAGGTAAGGATCGGCAGTTAAATAATAAAACGCTTAGCGGCTAATATATTACTTAGCTAAGATTTTCTAATTTCTTATTATAAGGACCTTATTAACTTTATATTAATTTTACGAATTAAGGCTTATAAAGAGATTAAAGCCGAAGTTAAGATTATTTAGCTAAGACTAATAATATATAAATAGGTAATTTGCTTAGTTACTATAAAGATTTTCGCTAGTTTTAGCTACGCATTACTTATATAAGTTTAAGCGCTACTATTAAAGCATAATATAATTATCTTCCTTAAAAACTTTAAGCTCGCTTTAATAATAATATAAGATTATAAAAGCTTTATAGCGATAAACTATTTTAAAGAACTATTAGTACTTTATTAAGGTTAAAAGGTAAGGATAATTATAGACCTTTATAAATAGTTTTAGCTATTTAAAGAAGTTAACGCTATTACTTCTTTTATAAACGTTTTTATAGAAAACCTAAATAGGATAAACCCCGCTAAGGACTTTCTATAAAAGGATCTTATAGTAAACTATAAACTTTAAATTAGTCGAACTAAGGACTTACTTAAACTTATTATTAATAACCGCGTTTAGATTTATACTAAGAACTTAAAGTATATATTAAAGGTTTAAGATATGCTTTAATCGTTTCCCCGCCTTATATAAAATAAGGGAGTAGTATATATAAATAAATCTAAATATATAGGTATTTCTTTAATAAAAACATAGTAATACTAATAAATTATATTAAGATTATTTCTATTAAGTAATAAGGATAAAAAAGGAGTAAATATTATATTAAGCTAGCTAACTAAATAAAGACGATTAAAAGAATTTTTTAGGCCGAATCTATTTATAGCGCCGGTATTTATACGATAGAAAATAGTAAATAAAAAGGAAAAAGAATAAGTAATTATAGATTTATATAAGATTAACACTATTTTTACCTTAAACACTTACTTAATACTACTTTAAAGCGAAATAATTAAACGGCTTAAAAGAAAGAAGTTTATTAATATAAGAAACGTATAATCGTTTTTTTATTAGTTTTAAGTTTATTAAGACTATTAAGAAAGGTTTATAGTTATAAGCAATTATAAGCTAAAAAGATTATTAGTAATACTTATAAGCTTTAAGAACTCCTTAGTATATATTTAAAGGTTTATTAATAACGTCCTTTAAAAATATTAAGAATGTATAGCGGCTTATATTAATAATATTATTATTTACTTTAATATAGCTATAAAATACTTTTAATACTTAAAGGTAGTATTTTGCGCTTTTTATAACTATAATATTACGTTATTTAAACTTAAGTCCTTCTTAGCGGACTTATCTATTTAGCTCTTAAATTAAGAGTAAATGCTATTAGCTTAATAAATATAGATAAACGTATATAAGCCTTAAAAGATATTATGTTCTTAAAAAAACTTTAATAACTTAAAAAATAAAACGGTCTTATTAAGTAGCTACGCTATACAGTTTTATATTTTATTTAAAAGGTTATTGTCTTATAATAATAAAACATAAATCTACTTTAAGTAAGATAGGAAAAGGGAGTCCCCTTAAAGGGCTTAGGATAGGCATAATATACCGTAAAAGTCGTTTTTTAGCTTACTTTAAAAGAAGAAAAAGCTTTTGCGAATTTAACTAAAAAACCTACTAAGCCTTAAATAATTTACTACTTCGACCCCGTTTAATAACTATTTTTTTAAATTAATACGTCTTAAGAATATAGAGTAATAACTATAGCTTTTTACTTAAAAGAAGGCACGGAATAAAATAAAAAGACGCTACTAGCCCGGATTAAGGTTTAGCTTATTATTTACTTAAGCCGCGCCCTTTAAAGCAAAGAGGCTTAATAATAGCTTATAAAGCTTAAAGTAGCTAGTTAAGTATAAGCAGTCTATAAGTTATATATTATAATACTATTTATAAGAACGCTATAAGTAGTTATCTTTACTAATTATATAAGCACTTATAAATTTATATATTAAAAACCCTTATTTTCTATTAGTATAAAACTTAATAATACGCTAATCCTTACTTCTTAATACTTAAGCTAATTCCCGCTTAAAGTATACTATATCTTAGGCATTTAAAACGTTATACTAAACGTTTTTTTATATTTACTATATTAAGATAATAAGCTAGTATCCTTAAACTAAGAAGGGGAATAAAAATATATTTAAAAAGATAAGATAATAGACCGTATATTTCTTTATATAAAAGTAATAATTAAATTGCCGCTTTACTTAAAAATAATTAATAGATATATAAAGGATATATAGTAAGTAAAGATTATTATATAGCTTAGCGATAAGGATAGTATCCTTAAACTCTTATTCCTTTAATTATTAAGGTTATTATACTTTATAAAGAACAATAAACGCTAAAAACTATATATCTTTAAGACTAATACTAAGGAGATCGTTAAATATGCTAAAGCTAAATATTTTTATACTAGCTATACTTATATATAGTAAGATTTATTTAGGAGCTTCTCGATCTTATAGCTTAGGAAATATATAAATAAGGTTATAAATAGCTATAACGCTTATTACTATAACTAAACTAATTAAAGTAAAACGCTTAAGTAGCCTATTTAAATATAAAGCTTACTAGTTTTATACTATATAATAACAATAAACTTTATTACCGGGCTCTTTATAGTTTTAGCTAAATAATTCTTTTAAAAAGATCTTATAAAGAACTTCTTTAATACTTTATTAACTATAATTAATAAATTCTTTAAGTATATCTTCTTATCTTAAGCAATAATTAGTTTATAGCGGAAGATTAAGTATAAGCATTGTATACTAAGCTACTCCGCGTTAATTAAGGGATTTTAAAAAGAATAATCTTTAATAAGGACGAAAAGTTTATTTTAGCATTTTAGCAGACTTTATAATAAGCTTTTAGATCGAAGGTTTTTATATTTACTGCTTAGTACCTTTAAACTAACGTCTTAATAAAAAAGCGAAACTAAACTATAAAATTCGCGCTAAAATTCTTTATTACTAATTTCCTAGACTTATGCTAAAATAATATTTTAATCGCCCTTTAGTTTAGCCTTAATAATTTCTTTTTTTAGTAATTTATATAGCTTTTAATAAGCTTATTATAAGAATAAGAATAAATAATAGCTTTTAGTTTCTTAATAACTACTTATACCTATAAAACTAAGAGGTCTTATAAGAAAAGGCTAGGTTAGCTATTATATATACTTAAGCCGCTATAAAAGATAGAAAAAATAAGAGATACAGCTTATTAAAATTTAAGCCCGGCGATTAAGTTTTGCTATAACTTAGTAAGAGTTACTATATTATAAATAGTAAACTAGCAAAACTTTAAAAAAGACGAACTAAGCTATTTAAAGTTACTGCTAAAGTAATATAGCTTATATACTAGTTAGATATAAAAAGGTCCCTTAATATATATTTAGTCGTTTTAATAGTATAACTATACTTAGTAAATAAGCTAGCTATATACTTAAGCTTAGTTTAAGATATAATAATACCTTACTTAAATAAGTAAGAATTAAAACGAATCTTATAAAGCTATATAATAAATAAAGATAGGGGAAAGCTTAAAAAGGAGTTTCTTATAACTTAAAAAAGCTTGCTAAGCCGCTATAACTTATAAGTAAATTAAAAAGCGGACCTCTTACTAAAAATATAAAAGCTTTTAAGAAGGCATAAAAAAAGTTAGTTAATTAAGTAGTTAAAAGAAAAGTATAATCTACGGCTTTTATAACTTAGGATAAGACTTTTTAAATAAGAGGATTAAGCGGTTAGGCCTAAGTTTAAGACTTAAAAGCTATTATAAGTTATAAGAAACTATACCTTATTACACTTAAAGTAATTAGTTATTTTAATAATAATATACTGCCGTTTACTTTAAGCAATAAGGCTTTTTTAGCTTAATAGTATACTTATTTAAATTCTCTTTACTACTTACCCTCTTTCCTTTCTTTTTTTTCTTTTATAACTATATTTTCTTATATAACTAACTTTAGCCCGCCGTACCTTACTTACTTTTATATATATAACCTTCTTTACTTTAAGCTTATAATTCTTATACCTTTATTTTAAGTCCTTTTATCGTTTAATATCTTTTATAGCTAAGATTAGCTTTTTTATAACTTCTTTTTTAGCCCGCTTTCCTATAAGTCTTTACGTCTTTAATATAAAAGATATAAGTAAACGCTTAAGCTTTATAGAAATAAGGCGGCTATTCTTTATAGCTTTAAGTCCCTTAATAAGAGTTAAAACCTTTAGGTTTAAGCTTTTATATAAACCTACGCCGCTTTTTATAGCCG
The DNA here is from genome assembly GCA_027405785.1 of Ophiocordyceps robertsii. NCBI lineage: Eukaryota > Fungi > Ascomycota > Sordariomycetes > Hypocreales > Ophiocordycipitaceae > Ophiocordyceps > Ophiocordyceps robertsii. The sequence goes on from JAPEBW010000660.1 coordinate 28,801, forward strand.
CGCTTAAGCTAATAAATTTACCTTAAATTATAGCACTATAAAGAACGGCCTATACTACCTTCTTTAAATACTTTACTTAAATAACTCGCCCCTTAGCCTCATTTTAAAGCGTAGTTTTAATAGCCGGTTTTATAGCAACTTAGCTATACTTTTTACTTAGCTCTTTTTATCTAAAAGCCCTTATTATTTTTATATTTTTAAAGTATAGCTAGAAATCTTTACTAATAAAATAACTAGTTAATACTTAATGCTTTTAAGTTAGCTAACCTCGCTATAATCTTAAGATTTATAATAGCTTTTATAGTTAATAAAAACACGCTTTAGCTAAATAACTAAAACGATATTTATACTATCTTTAACTATATATTTATAGCTTAGCTTAACTAGTTTATAGCTAGGTTTATACTAGTATTTTAAAGTACTATAACTAGAACCTTATCTCGCTTTATATATAGTTTATCCCATGCTATAAAATCCCCCTTTTAGCTTATAGCCGCTATAAGCCTTAAAGACTTATTTAGTCTTACTTAGCGAAGGCTTTTTCCCTTAATTACTATACTTAGCCTAGCTATATAAAAGCGTATAAGCGCTTTCGTATAGTCTATCCGCTATCTTTCCTTAACTAAAAGAGATAGCGATAATTAGCCTCGCGATATTACTACGCCTTATAGTATAAGAATAAGAAGATAGGGCGCAGACTAATTACTACTAGTCGGGGCCGGTTCTATAAACTAATTACCGCTAGTCGGGGCCGGTACTACGGACTAATTACCGCTAGTTAGGCCGGTATAATAAACTAATTACTATATATAAACGTATATAAGGGTTTAGAAATAGTAAAAAGCTTATTTATTCTTAAGGCATAGCTAGCTACTTTATACTTAGTTTTTTAAGCTAATTTTAAGGATCTTTAACAATATTATCCTTTTATCTATTATTAATATATAGATAAACTATAGATATCCTTATAAAATCGCTTAATAAACTAAGTATAAGCCCGGTTAGAAATACTATAAACTATAATCGGGGAAATCCCTTAAATATCTTTAAATATCCCTTAAAAATTGCGGTAAAGTTTATCCTATATCTTCCGGGGTGCTTTTATAGTAAAAAATAGGTTAAACTATAGTTAAGATATCCCGCGGAAATCCTTAAATATCCCTTAAAGATACCGGCGGAATCCGCTTAATAGTTTCTATAGTGTCTTTTATAGTTAAAAACGTCGTAAACTATAGTTAAGTAAGCTCTTAAGCCTTTATAATTATATCTTAAAAACCTTAGCGGGGTCTGACTAGTAATATTCTTTATCTCTTTAAGTAAGGCTTTATAGTGCGTGCTCCGGGCGTTCTTATTATAAGGTTTTATAAGGCTCCTTAAGAGTAAAGTAAGGAGTTTAAGCGTAGCCGGTTAAATTTTATAATAAATACATTCCGCCGCTTAATTTTATAAGAGCTGCTAGTAATAATTATTATATTTTTTAATAAGCCTAGCTTTATAAGCTTATACTTAAATAATAAGATTATAATAATTAGGAGTTTTTGCTTAGCTATAAACTATACTACGTTTAACTTATACGCTTATAAAGAGTTTAAATATAACTTAACTTAAACCTAAGTAATAAAATTCTTAGGTTTTAATATCCGCTTTATTAGCCGTACTAACTACGTGCTTTATATTCTTACTTTTAAGCCCCCTTTTATAAAAAAGGTTTTTAAAACTATTAAATACGTTTTAAACCTTAAGAGTAAGGAGTTAAGTATTAAAGCTATTAAGGACTTTATTACCCGCTTTTAAGCGGGAATATAAACGTTTAATACCTTAATGTTAATTATAACCGTTAATATTAATAAAATAGCCTATTCTTACTTTAATACCTTCTTAGTAGCTAGACGTATATTAGTTAGCGGAAAGGTATAAGTAGTAGCGCTATATAAAAAAGACAATAAGATAAAAAGCCTAATAACGGAAAGCGGGGGATAGCTAAAATAGCGGTAATAAGTAAAATATAATATCTTGCTTATAAGCGGCTTATAAAGCTAGTAAGTAATAGAAAAAACTTAGTAAAGGATTATAAATAGTATAAAGGGTAAATAAGATAATAATATAAGATAAACCTTAAATAAAGCTAGTTTCTTATAATATATCCCGCTATAAAAAACGAATATTCTAAACTCCTTATTACTTAATAAGTACTTAGATATATAATTAAAAAAGAGTGAAAAACCTTATTATAAGTTCTAGCTAAATACGCTAATCGCCTTAATAAAATAAGGATATATAACTAAATAGGTAATAAGGATTTATAATAAAGCTGCTTGCTTACTATCTTAAGCTACTTAACTACTATTAGCTAAATAGGCCGAAAAGACTATTAAAAAGATAAGAATAGTATATTATTAATATAGTATAAAGACGCGACTATAAAGCTATAACTTAGCGCCCCTTTTACTTTATATTTACTTTAAACTAAAAAGAACGTTAGCTTTTCCTTTTTACTTAAAGAAGTTATTTTAAAATCTAAACTTTACTTTTAAGGAGCTTTATAGAACCCTGCGATAAGAACGCTTAAAGCATATACTATAAAGGCTTACTTAAAAAGATATAATAAATATTACTAGTTAGATCTTATTAAGGTTTTTAAGATATAGCTATAAAGGCTTAAAAGCCTTTTTAACTATAGTTTATAACGTTTTTAACTATAAAAATACTATAAAAACTATTTAGCGGATTTTATTAATATCTTTAAAAGATATTAAAGGATTTCCGCGAGATATCTTTATTATAGTTTAGCTTATTTCTAACTATAAAAATACTTTAAAAGATATAAGATAGACTTTACCGCGATTATTAAAGGATATTTAAGGATATTTAAAGAATTTCCTTAATTATAGTTTATAGTGTTTTTAACTAAGCTTATATTTAGTTTATTAAGATAGTATAGTTAAAGATCCTGAAAATTAGCTTAAAGAACTAAGTATAAAGTACCTAGCTATGCTTAAAAGAAAAAAGAAGCTTTTTACTATTTCTAAACCCTTATATACGTTTACATATAGTAATTAGTCCGTTATACTAGCTTAACTAGCAGTATTTAGTTTATAGTACTGGCCTTTATTAGCGGTAATTAGTCTATAATACTAGCCTTAACTAGCGGTAATTAGTCCGCGCCTTATCCCCTTATCCTTATATTATAAAGCGTAGTGGCCCTTTTATAAGGGTAATAATAATATTATATAAAAATAATTCCTTAGCTTCTTTTAAGCACTAAGGAAAACAACGCGCTAACTAAGCCTTAAAAGAACCTTAACTATAAGCGGAAAATAAAAGGAGGTTTAATTTTTTAAAATTATTAAAAGTATCTTTTAATAAAATAGAAGAAAATAATAAGGATAATATAGTATTAAAAGTAAATTATTTTATTAACTTTATCTATTAAAACGCGAATAAGATTTAAGCTTATATAAATAAGCGAGCTATTTAATTCCCTTTATCCTTTTAAGAAAGTATAATAAAATAGTATTTTTAAGATCTTTTAAAACTATAATTAAAAGACTTTAATAAGTAAAATATAAGGCTAAGTTAATAAATCTTTACTTTATAAAAAGGATTAAAATTCTGTCTTAAAAGAGTAGTATAAGCGCTTATTAAAAAGCGCTTTATTTATTAGGTTTATAGAATATAGTAAAAAGGGAGAAAAAGACTTAGTATAAACTACTAAACTAAATAAAGTAAAGGTATCTTATTATACGGATTTTATAAGTTAAAGCTAGCTAAAAGAAAAAAAAGGTTAAGAGAAAAAAGAGGAAGGACCTTCTTTTTTACCTTTTTAAGACTATTAAAAGGCTTTCTTTTTATATAATTTCTCATGCTTTTATATACTAATTTATAATTTAGGCTTTATTTAACTTATAAAGTTACTAAACTAATTCTTAAGCTAATAAAAATAGCTTACGCTATTTTAATTCTTAGTTATATTTAATATACGCTTTATTACTTATAACTAGCTTATAAGACTAGATATTTTAATATTAAAACCTTTTATAAGATTGTATTATCTTTTAAAAAGAGGCCTCTTACTTTAACTTTATATAAGGTATTAGTCGATTATAAAAAGTATTAGTCGATTTATTTCATACTTATTTTATTACTAGCTAAAGCTAGCTTAAGCTAATTATAAGCGTATTAAACTTATACTACTTATAGCTAAAATTAGCCGTCTTTAACTATTAAGCTATATCGTCTTTCTTTATAATTACTAGTATTTACTTTAATAGTTATAACTTATAACTAGTAGTATTTACTTTATTAGTTACTCTTTTATATTAATTAATATTTACTTTACTAAATATTAGTACTTTTAGTAATTAAGATTACTAATAAAATAAGGTTTCCGTTATATATTCCCCTTTTTAAGGTCTTTTTAAACTTAATAAGATATGTATTCCTTTTTTTAAAGTTCTTTATGCTTTATAAAGCTAAATAAGGTAATTAAAAAAATCTTACTTTAAAAAATTAACCTTAAGAATTCTTTAAAGAAAATGCTAATTCTTATCCTTTTTAGATCTTTTTAAAAATAAAGAAATTCCTCTCTTAAAAAGAATATATACTAAGTTATATAAAATTAACTCTAAGGTTTTTTCTTTATTTAATTTTTTTTTACTTTTACTATTTAAGGATAGTAAAGAAATCCTAGCTTAAAGAAGCTATTAAAAGCTTATATATTTTAAGTTTAGTAGTACGTAGCTAAATAACGATTTATTTAAAGCTAAGGAAAGAAGGAGAGATTTCTATTTAAGCTACGTAGCTTCTTACTTTTAAAAGGTCGCCTAAGTAACTTATACTTAAGTTAAGTTTAAGTTAAGGTTAAGCTAATTTTAAGTAAAGTCTTATATAACTTTAGCTATATATTAGCTTAACCTTAAGTTATTTGCTATAATATAATTATAGCTCTTATTATAGTATAGCTTATTATACTATCCCCCCTTTAAGCTATTATATATTAAGGTGCGTAATATCGCCGCCCTGCTTACCGCTCCGCGCTTAATATTAATCGGTATAGTTATTCTTATTATACTTATAATCGCACGTTAATATATCTCCTTAAATAAAGTCGCGCTATAACGTTAAATATATTATATACTTGCTTATTTATACCGCTATATTGCTTTAAGTAATGCTAAGGCGGTATAATATACCCCCTTTACTTACCGCCCTTATTAGTACTTAAGGCACGTCTTACCTTCCCGCCGCCCGCTATTCTTAAGTATAAATACCTTTTCTTTCTCCCTCTTTTCCTCTTTTTTTCTCTTTTTCTTTAATTATTAATCTTTTTATACGCGCGCCCGCTTTTATAATAGCTCCGCGACGCCGCGCCTTAATATATTTACTTTAGTCCTTTATATCCTATCTCCCGCCGGCTTATAAGCATCCTCCCGCGCTACGCCCCTTAATATACTTAGCGACTATATGCTACCGCCTTTATATTAGTCTTTATACCCGCCGCGATCACTTAATAAGCAAAGCGCGATATAAAACACTGCTATATAGCGCCCCCCTTACTTTATATATATTAAATATATAGCGTCTCTTAACGTAAATACTTAATATAAGGCTTATTAAAATTAAGCCTCCCTTTATACTTATAATTATTTCGCTTATAATTATACTAGCTTATACTACTTACTTATATATCCTTATCCTTAGACTTTATATAATTCAATATTAATATAATATAAGTATACTAGTAATATAATCGCTGCTTAAAAGGCGCTTTAAGACTATATATCTTAAAGAATAATTAAAGACTATTGCTCCTACTTATATATTTATTTCTTAATCCTTAAAAGATACTAAGTAGTAAGATATTACTAATAATTACTATAATATTTAAAGTTCGCACGTACCGCTATTATAGCGCGCTAAGCTTAAATATACCTTAATATTTAAGGCTAATTTATTAATATTAGCTAGTAGTAAGTAGTTTGCTTAAATTAAATTATAGTTCTTTATATATTTTATATATATTTTCTTTATATTTTATTATATCTTATTATTTCTTATTTTTATCTTATTATTATCTACACTTAGTATACGTTTATAGTATATCCTTGTAATACTTATCGTTTTAAATCGTTTTAACGTTTACTTAATATAGCCTAAAACTCTTTTTTATTTCTTTTTTTTTTCCTTTTTCTCCGCTATCTTCTTTATCCTTTTTTTTACTTCCTAGCTTAGCTTATTATCGTTCCTCCGCCTCGCCTTTATCGTTTTTTATTCTATTACTATACTATCCTTTAAACTCTTTTAAAGCGATTATATCTTAAAAGTTATTAATAAGTTGCTAAGTTAAGTTAGTATACTTATACTACTTTATAAGAACTTAGCGTTACCTCCTTATTTTAATCTATCTTTACTAAGCTTATTAAATCTTCTTTATAACGTACTTTAGTTTATTATCTTCCTTAATTACTAATAGTAGCTAATAGTTATTAACTACTTAGCTAAGTAAGGGGTTATTTACCGCGCGGCGGAGGAATCTTATATATAGTTTTTTATATACCCTTCTTAGTATATTAAGTTCTATTATATATAAGCTAATTACTTTTATTATAATATACGTTTAGTATAGTTAGTTAAGCTTTTAATAAGGCTTATTTATAGTATACCTTTTTATATTTAACTATACTTTATTGCTTACTTAAAGTCTCTCTGTCGGTATATATAACTAGTTTACTATCCCTTTTTATCTTACTTATAATACGGTTATCGCTATTAAAAGGAAGTTAGTAACCTTTTTTATTCTTTATATAAAGTCCTATACGCCCTTTACGTTTAGTATAAGCGGTCTTTCTTTTTATATAATTTAAATCGGTTTAATATCTTATCTATATATAATAAAGAAAGGGCTTATACTTATTATCGATATAACTTAGTTATTAAGTACTACTTAAGCATAAATTAGCTATACCCTTTATTTATCTTACTTATAGTAAATATATACGCGGAGGTAGGCCTATACTTTTTAGTTTATACGCTTTATCCCTTTATTAGTTTGCGGGTAGTAAGCTAAACTTAGTTTCTTTTAAACCTTAGTTTATTAGAAAAATTCCCGCTAAAATTGCCTTATTTAGTTCGTTCTTTATATTAAAATAATAGACTTTAATATTCTATAAAAGCGGAAGTAGGATTATAAGAACTTAGTAGCGCACGCTACTACTCTTATTATTTATATTACTTTTAGCGCTATTACTTTTATTAGCCTATCTATTATTACTCTTAAGTTCCTTAAGCCTTTAGTCTTTATTAAAGGTAGCTTGATTTTAAAGTTTATTATTAAGTATATAAGTAACTATATAAAGGGCGGTAATAGTAAAAAAAGCCTTTTTTAAAGTTGCTTTTAAATATAGCTTTTACTATATAGTCCGTAGTTTATAATAAGCCGGCATATAGTTAATAACTAGCTTAGCTAAAAAAAACTTTTAAGCTAGTATAGCGAGCGTCCCCTTACGCCTTAAGTATCTTATTATTATTAAGTTATTTATTCGCTAAGCGATTAATACTTAAAGCTTATTTAGCTTTTCGTCCTTACTTTTTTTAAGCTATTAAGCTTTACTTAGCACTTAAAGGCGGTTTTTAAAGCGAAGGCGCTTCTTTATATTAATTATATACTTACTTACTTAAACCTTTAATTGCTATTTTAAGGTAAGTAACTAATCGCTATTCCGTATTACTTAAAATACTACTTAATACTCCTTATCTTTTTGCAATATTACTATTTATTGCTTTTATATCTCCTGCTTATTAAATACGTAGGCTGGTTATACTTATTCCTTAAGTATATTTTAGCTTAAGTTTAAGTTAAGTTTTAGCTAAACTCCGCTTTCGCTTACCTTACCTTTAGCTTAAAGTATAAGGTTAACTGCCTCTTTTATATAAGCGATTAACTTTATATTTACCTCCTTTACTTATATTATCGCGATAGTATACTCCTTTTATATTAATCGTCGCGGGAGGTTTATATACTTACCGCTAAGAGGGACTTAATATCCCGTTAATCGCGCGCTATTTAAGATTATTTAAACTACGCGTCTTATCTCCTTTTTATTAAACGCCCTTTTTAGCTTTTTTAAAATATAGCGCGATAAAGCGTTAAATACTACCGCTAACTTTCTTAAGCGGTACCTTGATATAAAGTTATATAAAGTAAGCTTTATTGCTTATTTACTTTATTTTTATTTAACTTTCTTTTTTTTATAAATTACTTTAAATTCTTATAGTTTATTAGTATTGTAAATGCTAATATATTATATAATTCTGCCCTTTTAAAGTCTTAATATTATATAATTATAAGTAACTCCTTATTATAAATTAAGTAGTTATACTTTACTATATTTAGTTATTTTAACAAGAAACTTACTAAGTATTATATCCTATTAAGTCTTACTTATATTTATATACCGCTTATTATATACTTTAAGTAGTTTGCTTTTTAGTATATCTCTTTTTAAAAATTATATAGCTATAGTATTAAAGCGTTATAAAATACCTTTTAGATATATTTAAATATAGCTTAGTGCTTATCGGTTTATAAGAAAGTCGCGTTCTTTTTATTAAGGCTATTTAAGTACTAAAAGGCCTTAGCATAAAGCGGGATAAAGGTATAATAGTATTACGGAACCTTTAGCGTTTCTTATACGCTAAGTAGCTTTATATAGTTTATCTAATTTAAATTTACTTACTAAAAGGGATAAAGAAGACTTAGTGCAGACTACTAAACCGAATAAGGTAAGGGTATCTTATTATGCGGATTTCTTAGGTTAAAACTAGCTAAAGAAGAAAAAAGAAGGAAAGGAAAGGAGTTAAGGGAAAGAAGAGCGAAGACCTCCTTTTATACTTTTCTAAGACTACTAAAAGGTTCCACTTTTATATACTTTAATATGCTTTTATATGCTTTTATATATTAAGCTATAACTTATACCTTATATAACTTATAAGGTTACTAGACTACTTCTTAGGCTAATAAAAATAGCTTACGCTATCTTTATTGCTAGTTATAAGTAATATACGCTTTATTACTTACGACTAGCCTATAAGACTAAATATCCTTATCTTAAAACCTTTTATAAGATTCTATCCTCTTTTAAAGGAAGGCCTCCTGCCTTAACTCTATGCGAGGTATTAGTCGATTATATAAGAGGAAGGCCTCCTACCTTAACTTTATATAAGATATTAGTTAATACGAATCCCGTTGCTAGCTAAAGCTAACCTAAGCCGAATATAAGCGTATTTAGCCTATACCGCTTATAGCTAATACTAGCCGTCTTTAACCGTTAAGCTATATCGTCTTTCCTTATAACTACTAGTATTTACTTAAATAGTTATAACTTATAACTAGCGGTATCTACTTTACTAATTACTCCTTTATATTTAGCGGTATCTACTTTTTTAGATATTAGTACTCTTAAGACTTAGGATTACTAATAGAATAAGGTTTCCGTTATATATTCCCCTCTTTAAGGTCTTTTTAAACTTAGAAAGATAAACGTCCTTTTTTATAGGTTTTTCTTAACTTTTAAGAAACTATTAAAACAATTTAAAGAAATCCTACTTAACAGAAAGTAACCTTAAGAGTTCTTTAAAGAAAATCCTAATCTTTTATCTTTATAGATCTTTCTCTAAAAGAATCTTAATATAGATTTCTTTTTACTTTTACTATTTAAGATAGTAAAGAAATCCTAGCTTAAAAAAGCTAACACTTCCTCTTAAGGGTTTTATCGATTAAAATCCTTAACTTTTCTTAAAGCATTTCTTAAGTGCTTTATAGGTTCTTAGGTATTATCTAAACTAAGATAGTCCTTTTACTTTACTAAATAAAAGTGTTCCTGATTTTCTATTTTCTTAGTAAGTATAGCCTTTACTATATATTCGCTATCTTCGACTCTCTTTAAGTCTAGCTTTCTTACTACCTTAGCATTCCGTAAAGTCGGCTTTAATAAAGATATATAAAAAATAGGGTATATAAGTAGACTAGTTAAAAGTTCTAACTTATAATTAACCTTTCCTATTTTCTCTATAACATTAAAAGGTCTTATCTTCTTATAATTTAAAGACTTATTAAGTCTATTAGTCTTAAAATTCCTCGTTAAAAGATATACTTTATCGCCTTTAGATAAAGAAGGTTCTAAAGACTATCTCTTATCGTAATAATACGATATCTTCTTAGCAATATATTTTAATTCTGATTTTATAAATCCGTATAAGCTTATTAACTGCTCGGAGTTTAATATAGCTTTTTTAGCTATAACTTCTTTCGGTAAAGAAGACTTATAAGCTTTAAGTATAAAGCTATAATTCGCGAATACCGGAGTATTCTTAATAGGCTTAAAATAAGAAGTATTATACGCTAACTATACTATAGGTAATTTAGAAAGCTAATTATCCTACTAATAATTTACGTAGCTTTTAAGGTATTGCTTAAGCGTTTAATTTAATCGTTTTATTATTCCGTCTATAATAAGGTAAAAAGCAGTAGATAATCTATGCTTTATACCTAAGGCTCGCGTTAAGCCTTACTAGAAATTCGAAATAAATTTCCGATCCCTATCCGAAATAATTAAACTCGGAAGTCCTCGATTAGCTATAATATATCTTATAAAAGTATAAGATAACTTTTCTACGTTTATAGCTTTATACGTTAAAATAAAATAGCCGTACTTCGTAAGACGATTAACTATAACTAAGATAGAATCGTATTCTATACTAGTCGTAGGATCTATAGACTTTAGTAGTTTCGTAATAAGGTCTAAGGCTATAAAGTCCTAAGGTCTTAAAGGAACTTTTAAAGGATTTAAGTTACTATAAGGCTTATATCGTATAGCCTTGCTTTTATTGCATACTTCGTATAACTTAATAACTCCTTAGATTTTCTTACGGAGGTTGTAGGTATTATATTAGTTTTTAATTTTATTATAGGTTTTTATAATACCTTAATATCCGTATAATAAGTACGAATAAAAATCCATTATAACTATTTTCTTAGTCTTTAAGGTAAGGAATAGCTTATTCTTATAAAACGCTATTTTTCCCTCTTACTTAAGATTCTTATATCTTTTCTTATCTAGGTTCTTATAAGAATTTTTAAGTAATTCTAAAGTAGTAAGATCTCCTTATACGTTAAATAGTGTATATAACGTCTTTAACTTTAAAATATTTATATTATTTAAGAATAATAAGGTCTCTTTATAGGGCTCTTTTTTATCGTTTAGGTCCGGTCGTCGGCTAATTACATTAGCTCGGTTATTCTTAAAACCTTTTTTATAAATAATCTTATAATTAAATTCCGAAAGGGATTTAGCCTATCTTATTTACCTAGCATTTAACTGCTACGTTATAGCAAAATAACTAATATTCTTATAATCTATATAAACCTTAAGATTATATTTATTTTCTAAAATATAATGCCGAAATTCTTTAAAAGCGTATATAATAGCTAAGAATTCTTATCGTAAATAGGATAATAAATCTCTACACCTACTAGCTTCTTTAAGTAGAAAGCTATTAGTTTAAGAATATTGTTTTTATCGCGCTAACTTAGTTACGCACTTAATATAAAATTAGAAGTATCTGTTTTTAATTCTAATAGCTTCTTTATATTATAGGTATTTAATATAAGCTCTTTAATAAGTAATTCTTTAATCTTTTTAAAGGCTTCGTCTGCTTTTAAGTTCTACTTAAAAGGGTCCGTTTTAGCTTTCTTTAATACCGATAATATCGGTATAATTATCTTAAAAAGGTTTAATATAAACTTCTTATAATAATTTATATATCCTATAAAGCTTTGGATTTCCTTAATATTCGTAGGAATTAGCTAATCTTTAATTGCCGAAATTTTTTATAGGTCTATCCTTATATAAAAAGGAGTAATTATATACCTTAAGAATTCTACGTTTTATATATAAAAGCTGCATTTCTCCGGTAAGATATATAAGCTAGCTTTTCTTAACGCTTTTAGCACTATATCGACTTCTTTATAGTGTTGCTTTAGCGTGTCTAAGTAAATGATAATATTATCTAAATAAGCCGTGTAGAAACGATCTAAATAAAGATTTAATATACTATTAATTCTCTTTTAAAAGGTTGCCGGTGTATTAGTTAATCTTAAAAGCCTAACTAAAAATTCGTAAAGTCCGTATTGCGTTCCGAAGGCTATTTTAAATTCGTCTCCTTCTTTAATACGTATTTAGGTATAAGCAGAATTTAAGTTAACCTTAGTATACTACTGCTTATTATCTAATCTATCTCTTATTTCGCTTATAAGAGGTAACGGAGTCCGGTCTTTTATTATATCGTTATTTACCTCTCTAAAATCGATATAAAGTTAAGTTTTTTCTTTATCTTTACTATTCTTTAGAGTAAATAATATAAGAGCTCTATACTTTAATTTAAACTCTTTAATATAAACTTTTTATAGGTTTTCGTCGATATATTCTTTTAATAACTTTAAATGCTTCTTATCTAAGTTATATATCTTGCGGAATCTAAGCTTAGAGCCTTCTTTTAACTTAATTTCGTAATCCTAACTACCGCGTAGTAGTAATTTATCTTTAGGTAGCGGCGTAAATATATCGAAATATCTTTTTAGTATATTTCTAAGTATTTTTAGATAACGATCCTTAGGGTGTTTTAAATTAATAGTACCTTTTAAACGTCTCGTATACTGCATTCGCTCTTTAAGGTGCTTTAAATTAATAGTACCTTCTAAACACTACGAGCTAAACTTATATATCTTATTCTTAATCTTTCTCTTAGTCCGTTTCTTCTTAATCTTATCTTTTTGCTTAAGGTATTGCTACTTAATATCCTTTAAGGTATTTAATAGATTTTCTCTTAATAAATTATAAGTAGCGTTATAACTATCTCCGGGGCTTTTAGTTTCTTTATTAAGGTTTAGTGTTATTTTCGCTTATATTATACTAGTCGTAGTCGTATTATCTTTAGTTATATTAGTCGTCTTATCGTTTTTTGTTACGATATTAATTGTTGCGATATTTATATCTATATAAGAAGCTTTGTTAACCTTATCGTTACTATTCCTTATATAGTTATTATTAGGTAATGCCGTATTTAAATTATTCGAGGGTTTCGTTCCGGGTTCGTCCTTTATTAAACTATAAAGAAGGATATTTAAGGTATCGTCTTTAAACCTTAAAAGGCCTTTATTCTAATCTATTATAGGATTATATTTCCGTAAAAAGGGTAGTCTTAATATAACATTATAGCTAATAGCTAAGACGTTAAAGGAATTTTAAAAGTTTTAAATCCCGATTATATACTTAAGAGGATTAGTCTTTAGTATAATCTTGCGGTTATTATACTTAAAGGGTAATCCTTTTGCTAAAAGAAGCATATAAGGCTCGTCTTTTCTTTTATAACGTAATTCTAAACGATTTACGGTTTTAAGGGAAATATAGCTACTTATCGCACCGTAATCTACTAATACGTTAAGGCAATATCCTCTTAATTTTAATATAAGGGTTATTTTTATACTTTAAGAATTATTATTTAACATAAGTAAGTTCTATTTACTAAGAAATAGCCTTATTATTCTTAGGCTTATTAGTTTTTTGCCTCGTTTACCGACTTCTTTATAGATCTTAATTCTTTTTGCCGAATTAGTCTATTTAAGTAACTAAGCTATTTATAAGCTTTAGAAACTAAATTTCTACTAGCTTTATAGTTCTTAACTGCTTTACTAATAATATTAACACCTTTAGTACTATTAATTTCTCTTTATCGTTTTTAGTTGTTAATCTCTTCTTGCTTAGCTTTTAGCTGATTTTTAAGCATATCTTTTAAGAATCTCTTTATTAATAAGAGTATTTCTAAATTATAATTCTTATTGCGAAGATTATAATTAGTCTCGAAATACTTACTATATCGTCTAGATATATTTTTAATAGCTAGGTTAAGGAATTTTATATCTTCCTTAAGCTTATCGGCAAGCTTATCGTTCTTTTTTTTAAGATCGTCTTTATCTTTAATTAGATTAGTAATATATATAAAAAAAGATACGTAATCTTCCTCTAGCTTAATTATCTTATTTGTTAAAGCTAGGTTACCGTCTTAAAGGTTTTCGATAGTCGTTTCGTTATACTGCTTAAAAAGTAAAACTTATTCGATTTTAATCCGGTTATCGGTGTTTTCTTACGAAAGTTCCTCTTTATCGGCTTTAATATCCTCCTTAAGGTTTTCTATAAAAACCTTAGTATTAGTAGTAAGTTCCTTAGTCGTTATAGCGGGTTTATTATAAGTCTTCCTTAGTTTAGGAAACTAGCCGCTTCCTTACTTATTTAAAAGGTATATAAGG
>JAPEBW010000661.1:0-43139 GCA_027405785.1 Ophiocordyceps robertsii
TAATAAGCTAGTTCGGGGCCTTAATATAAAAGCTAAAGGAGATAGTAAGAATATATATATAAGGAGGGGCCGGCTTATTAATCGGTAGTTTAATGCTACCTTACGATATAATAGCAGGGGCCGTAATACCCGCAATAAAGAAGGAAGCAATAAAGAAAAAGGACTAGCGGAAGCTACTCTTAGCGCTAAGGAAATTTAACGGCTAGCGGCGCTACTTTACGCCTTAAGCACGATATATATAAGAAAAGTATAAGATCGATTAAGACTTCTTCTTAAGCTTAAAGGAGGTTTTCTACTTAATCTATAATTACTTAAATACGGGGCTATAGTAAACTATAGCGACTTATTATAACACCGGCGTGGACTAAGGTTACGATTAGTAAGAATTCTTTAAGTACCTTAATTCGATTTACTTTAACGTCGATATTTAATCGCAGGCGGTAGCGGCTATCCGTATAATTAAATAAGGAGAGAACTAAACGTTCGCGGCGTTCTTCCTTAAGTTCGAGTAAAGGCTCTTTAAGGCGGGAGGGGGGTCGTAGCTATACGATATATAGATCGTGTTCTTAGAGGGCGCCTTAAGCCTTCGCTTTAAGGAGGCGCTCGCGACGGTCGACTTCCTAACCTTAAGCTTTTTAGCGTATACTAATCGGGTAGCGTAGATCGCGGTAAAGCTAAAAAGGGTTTAGTAAACTAAGCAGCCGTTTTAAGGCCGGAAGAAGGTAATAAGGGGGGGAACTTAAGACCGAAAAGACTTAAAGGGTAATACCTTAATAAGTAAAATTAACGCTATAACTTAGCCGGGAGGAGGATAAAGCCGGCTTAATATATAGAGGTATTTCGCTTATAGGATAACGGGGTATATCGCCCGCTTCTATAAAAAGAAGAAAGAAGGAACTTTATAGGTAGCCGTAGCTACGACTAAAGAGGTAACTAAAGTAGATTCCGATTTAGGAAAAAAGGAACCTTAGCGTAAAGTTAGGCGTTAAAAGAGAAGGAGAAGTAGTAAGCGGCTTAAAAGTTAATAAGGAAGCACCTTATACTAAACTTAGTATTACTTAAGGTTAGTATTAATAAGAAAAAGGGGCTTAACGCACTTATAGATATAGGCTATAACTACTATGCCGTAGTAAGTAAGGGGGTAGCGATAAGGCTATAAATACCTTTTGCGGATAGAATAAGGAGGCTACTACGGCCTTTTTTAAAAGACGCACTAACGCTTTAAACGAAGGGGATCGTAGCGTTTAAGATAAAGATTAACAGGCACTTAAAATAGATATTCGCTTATATAGTACCGGAGTTAAGCTACGACGTGTTCTTAAGGAGACTATAGATAAAAAAGAATAAGGTAGTTTATAATACCGGGGGGGATTAAATCCGGCACGGAAAAGCGGGGATTTAAATTAGCTTTTAAGGATTAAAGGAAGCTACGAAGATTATAAATATCTAAGAGGCGAAGTTAGTAAGCGCCTCTATCTTCGCGGCGGAGTGCCGATAGGAAAGGGCTTAAAGGGATAGCTAGGGGCGACGACGAGCGCTTAATATAAGGGCGGTTATAATAAAGAACGTAAAGAGAGCCCTTTAACTAAAGACACTAGTTAACCCGGCGGACTATATCCCGGCTTAAGCACTATAAGCTTATCTAGACCTTTTCGCACTTACGAAGGCGCTTAAGTAACCCCCGTTCCGATTAAGTATAAACTATAAGATCTATCTTACTTTAAATAAGGATAGTAAGGAGCCGCTACTACTATAAGGGCCCCTTTACGATATATTAAAAGAAGAACTCCTTATCCTCCGGAAGACTTTAAACGAGCTACTAAAGGCGAACCTTATCTACTTAAGCAGTTCGTTAGCCGTAGCGCTAGTATTATTTATAAGGAAGGCCGATAGCTAACTACGCTTTTACTATAACTACCGGGCTTTAAATATAATTATAAAAAGAGACCGGTATACGCTACTATTAATTATAGAAACGCTAAGGATACTAGTAAAGGTACGTTAGTTTATAAAACTTAATATTATCGTAGCGTTTTATAAGGTTAAAATCGCAGAGGGCTATAAGTTTTAAACGGCCTTTCGGATAAGGTTCGGACTATTTAAATAGTAAGTATGCCTATTTAGCCTTATAAAAACGCCGGCTACCTTTTAGCGCTATATTAACTAAGTGCTAAAGGACTACCTTTACGAGTTCGTTATAGCGTATATAAACGACGTTTTAATCTACTTATTAAAGTCGCTCCGCGATTACTAAAAGAAAGTAGCGAAGATACTTAGAAAGTTATAAAAGGTAGGCCTTATACTAAACCTATAAAAATACGACTTTATAATAAAAGAAGTAAAGTACTTAGGTTTTATTATATAGGCTAAGGGTAAGGTTTAGTACGACTTAAAGAAGATTTAAGCTATTTAGATATAGTAAGCGCTAAGGAATATAAGGGGCGTTTAAAGCTTCCTTAAGTTTATAAATTACTACTATACCTTTATCCCGCTTTACGCTAAGGCCTCGCGGTGCTTAAACGGCCTTTATAAAAAGAACGTAACGTTTTTATAAACTAATAAGCACTAAGCCGCGTTTAAGTTTATTTAAGAGGTATTTTATAACGTGCTAATACTATAGCTATATAACCTTAAAAGGGAAACGTACTTAAAGGCGGACTGCTTTAAATATATAATAGGCGGCGTATTAACATAAGTAAGACTAAACGGGATATAATACTTAATAAGGTTCTTCTTAAAACGACTTAATATAGCGGAGTATAATTACTTAATTTATAATAAGGAGTTGCTTATAATTATATAATACTTAGACTTTTAAGGGGTAAAGTTATATAATATGCTAGCGTTTATAGTGCTAACGGATTATAAGAATCTAAAGTACTTTATAATAAAAAGGAAGTTAAATAAAAGGTAAAGTAAATAAGTAATAAAGCTCGCTTTATATAACTTTATATTAAAGTACCGCTTAAGGAGGTTAGCGGTAGTACTTAACGCTTTATCGCGCCGCGATTAAGATAAGCTAGAAGGGGTATCTAATAAGAGGGAAATAAGACGCGTAGTATAAATAATCCTAGATAGCGCGCGATTAACGGGATAATAAGTCCCCCTTAGTAGTAAGCATATAAACCTCCCGCGATAGTTAGTATAAGAAGAGCGTATTATCGCGATAATATAGGAAGGGGAGGAGAATATAAGGTTAATCGCCTATATAAGTAAGGCGGACGACCTTATACCTTAGGATAAAGGCGGGGCGAATAAAGGCAAAGTTTAAGCAAAACTTAACCTAAACTTAAGCTAAGACGCGCTTAAGGAATAAGCACGACCGGCCTACGTGTTTAATAAGTAAGAGATATAAGAGCGGTAGATAGCGATACTATAAAAGGATAAGGAGTACTAAGTAGTATTTTAAGTAATACAAAACGGCGACCGGTCGCTTACTTTAAAATAGTAATTAAAGGTCTAGGTAAGCGAGTATATAATTAATATAAGGGGGCGCCTTTACTTAAAAGACTAACTTTAGGTGCTAAGTAAGGCTTAATACCTTAAGGAGGGGGAGGATAAAGAGCTAGATAAGCTTTAAGTATTAATCGCTTAGCGGATATATAACTTAATAGCGGTAAGATACTTAAGGCGCGAGGGGACGCTTACGATATTAGCTTAAGAGTTCTTTTAGCCGGGCTAGTTATTAATAGTACGCCGGCTCGTCGCGAACTACGGGCTATATAGTAAGGGGTATATTTAAAGGCAACTCCGGAAAAGGCTTTTTTAACTATTACCGCCCTCTATATAGCCGTTTATATACTTAATAATAGACTTTATAGTTAACCTACCGCTAATAAGGACTAAGGGCTCTTAAAACCTTTAAATAATAATAAACTAGCTAATAAAAGCGATAACTTTAAAAGCAATACCGATAATAAGAGTAATAGTATACGCTACTAAGTTTTTATAATCTTATTTCCGCTTTTATAAAATGCTAAAATCTATTATCTTAGATTAAAGGACGAACTAAATAAGGTAATTTTAAAAGGAATTCTATTAATAGACCGGGGTTTAAAGGAAACTAAGTTTAGCTTACTACCTATAGACCGATAAAGCAATAAAGCGCGCGAACTAAAAGGTATAAGCATACCTCCGCGTATACGTTTACTATAAGTAGGATAACTAAGGGGTATAGCTACCCTACGCTTAAGCGGCCCTTAATAATCGGGTAGTATTAATAATAGGTATAAGCCCTTTCTTCGCTATATATAAGTATAATATTAAGCTAATTTAGATCGTATAGGAGGAGGGACCGCTTACGCTAAACGCGGAGAGTATATAAAGCCTTATACGAAAGATAAGGGAAGTCGCCGACTTCCTTTAAATAGCGATCGCCGCGTTATAAGTAAGGTAAGAAGAGATAGCGAACCGGTCTTATACGCCGGCAAAAAGATTTTAAGTAAGTAATAAGGTATAGCTAAATATAAAGAAGTATACTACGGATAGGCCTTACTAAAAGCTTAACTAGCTATACTAAAAGTATACTATAATAAAGGTAGTTAGCTTATATATAGTAAAACTTAATATACTAAAGAGGGTATATAAAAGACTATATATAAAGTTCCTCCGCTATATAGCGGATAACCCCTTACTTAGCTAAGTAGTCGACGACTATAAGCTACTGCTAGTAATCGGGGAAGATAACGAACTAAAGTACGTTATAAAGAAGATTAAGTAGGCCTAGTAAAGACGGATTAAAAGGGGGAGATAGCGCTAAGTCTTAGTAAAGTAGTATAAGTACGCTAACTTAATATAGTAGCTAATTAGCGACTTTTAGGATATAATCGCTTTAAAGGAATTTAAGGGGCGGTATAGTAACGCAATAAAGAATAATAAGGGTAAGGCGGAAAGACGATAGTAAGCTAAGCCGGGGAGTAAAGGATAGGACAAGGGAAGTAGCGGAGAAAAGGAGGAAAACCGGGAAAAACGAGAAGAGGTTTTAGGCTATGCTTAGTAAACGTTAAGACGATTTTAAACGATAAGTATAAGGAGAACACGCTATAAACGCGCACTAAGCGTAGATAATAATAAGATAGATAGGGGATACGATAAGATATAATAAGATATAAAGTAAATATAGATAGGATATATAAAGAACTACGACTTAATTAAAGCAAACTACTTATTACCCGCCGATATTAATAGATTAACCTTTAATATTAAGGTATATCTAGGCCTAGCGCGCTATAGTAGTAGCATAAGCTAACTTTATATACTATAGTAATTATTAGTAATATCCTTTTAGCTAGCGTCTATTAAGGATCGGAGAACGTATATATAGGTTAGTACGGTAATCTTTAAATATCTTTTAAGATATATAATCTTAAAGCGCGTTTATAGCGGCGACTATATCGCTAGTATACTAATATCGCGTTAGCGTTATATCCTATATAGTTTAAAAATAAGGACGTATAGGTAAATAGCATAATCCGGCGCGGGTATAAGCAAAATAATTATAAGCGCGGGGCGAGGCTTAATTTTAGTAAGCCTTATACTAAGTATCCGCGTTAAGAGATACTATACGTCTAATATACGTAAAGTAAGGGGGGCGCCGTATAGTAGTGCTACGTATCGCGCTCCGCTTACTAAGCGACGACGGCGGGCGTAAAGATTAACGTAAGGGCGATAGTATATAGTCGCTAGGCGTGCTAAGAGGCGCCGGATAGGTAGACGCCTACAATATAGCGGGAGATAGGGCCTAAGGGGTTGCAATAGATATATTAAGGGGCGGCGCGGCGAAGCTATTATAAGAAGGGGCGCGCGCGTAAGTAGATTAGTAATTAAAGAAAGAAAAGAAAAAAAAGAGGGAAAGGGAGAGAGGAAGGGTATTTATGCCTAAGGACTATAAGCGGCGGGTAGGAAAGACGTGCCTTAAACACTAATATTAACGGTAAGCGGAGGAGATATATTATACCGCCTTAGCGCTATTAAGGATAACGTAGCGGCGCGGATAAGCGAGCGTATAACGTATCTAACGCCTTAATATAACGTTATTTAAGGAGGCGTCGGCGTATAATTATAAGTATAACGAGGACGACTATACCGATTAACGCTAAGTGCGGAGCGGGGGGGGGCGGGGCGCTAATATTATATACCCCGGTGCGCGACGGCTTAAAAGGGGGATAGTATTATAAGCTATACCGTAAGAAGAGCTATAGTTATACTATAGCAAACGACTTAAAGTTAGGCCGACGTATAGCCGAAGTCGTATAGGACTTTACTTAAACTTAGCTTAAGTTCGACTTAAACTTAACCTAAGTACGGGCTACTTAAGCGACCCCTATAAAGTACGAAGCTACGTAGCTTAGATAAAGATTTCCCCCTTCCCTCTTTAGCTTTAAATAAACAATTATTTAGCTACGTGCTACTAAACTAAGTGCACGTAGGCCCTTAATATATACTTTCCGCTTAGGTCTTATTATTTAAAAGCCCCCGCTATTTATATGTTTTTTAAGGTATAGCTAAAAATCTTTATTAGTAAAATAACTAACTAATACTTAATACCTTTAAGTTAGCTAACCTCGCTATAGTTTTAAGATTTATAGTAGCCGCTATAACTAGCGGAAACCCGCTTTAGCTAAACGATTAAAATAACGTCCGCGCTATCCTTAACTACGTATTTAAGGCTAAGCTTAATTAGTTTATAGATAAGTTTATAGCGGCATCTTAAGCTACTATAGGTAAAACCTTATCTCGCTTTATATACGGTCTAGCCCGGGCTATAAAATCCCCCTCTTAGCTTATAGCCGCTATAAGCTTTAAGGACCTATTTCGTCTTACTTAGTAAACGCTTTTTTTACCCGCCGCTATACTTAGCTTAGCTATATAAAGGCGTATAAGCGCCTTATTATAGTTTATCCGCTATCTTTCCTTAATTAAAGGAGATAGCGATAACGAGCCTTATAATATATTCTGCCGCTTAATCTTATAAAAGCCGCTAATAATAACTAATACGATCCTTAACGGGCTTAGCTTTATAAGCTTATACTTTAGCAATAAGATTATAATAATCGGAAGTTTCCGCTTAGCTATAAACTATATTAAGTTTTACTTATAGGCCTATAAAGAGTTTAAACGTAACTTAACTTTAACTTAAGTAATAAAACTCTTAGGCTTTAATATCCGCTTTATTAGCTATACTTAGTATACGCTTTATATTTTCGCTTTTAAAGGTTCCTCCGTAAAGAGGTTTTTTAAGACTATTAAGTATATCTAAAACCTTAGGAGCAAGGAGTTAAAATTTAAGGCTATTAAGGACCTTATTACTTACTTTTAAGCGGGAATATAAACGTTTAATACCTTAGTATTAACTATACTTATTAATATTAATAGGATAGCTTACCTTTACTTTAATACCTTTTAAGTAGCTAGATACGCGTTAGTTAGCGGAAAGGTATAAGTAGTAACGCTATATAAAAAAGATAATAAGTTAAAAAGCTTAATAATAAAACGCGGGGGATAATTATAATAGTAATAGTAAGTAAGATATAATATCTTACTTATAAGCAGCTTATAAAGCTAAAAGGTAGTATAGAAAATTAAGCAGAAGATTAAAAATAGCATAAAGGGTAAGTAAGATAATAATATAAAATCAAGCCTAAATAAAGCTAGTCTTTTATAATATATCTTACTAAGAAATTAACATATTCCTTAGCGCGGAGACTCCTTACTACTTAATAAGTGCCTAGACGTACGCTTTAAAGAAAAGTTAAAAACATTATTATAAGTTTTAGCTAAACGCGCTAATCGCCTTAATAAAAACAAAAACGTATAATAAAATAAAAGGTAAGGATTTACGATAAAAGCCGCTTATTAACTATCTTAAGCTACTTAGCTACTATTAGCTAAATAAGCTAAAAAAACTATTAAAAGGATAAGGATAGCGTATTACTAATATAGCGTAAAGACGCTATTATAAAGCTATTACTTATCGCCCCCTTTACTTTATTCTTACTTTAAACTAATAAGGACGTTAGCTTTTTTTTTATTTAAAGAAGTTATTATAAAATCTAAATAGCTATGCTTAAACTCTTTACTTAACACTTAAAAAGCCTTATAAAACCCCGCGATAAGAACGCTTAAAGCACGTACTATAAAGGCTTGCTTAAAGAGATATAATAAATATTACTAATTAAACCCCGCTAAGGTTTTTAAGATATAACTATAAAGGCTTAAAAGCTTACTTAATTATAGTTTACGATTTTTCTAACTATAAAGGATACTATAAAAACTATTAAGCGGATTCCGCTAGTATCTTTAAGGGATATCTAAGGATTTCTATAGGATATCCTAACTATAGTTTAACCTATTTTTAACTATAAAAATACTTTAAAAGATATAAGATAAACTTTACCGCGATTTTAAAAAGATATTTAAAGATATTTAAAGGATTTCCCCGATTATAGTTTTTAGTGTTTTTAACTAAGCTTATACTTAGTTTATTAAGTAATCTTATAAGGATATCTATAGTTTATTGAAATACTAACGATAAATAAAAAGATAGTATAGTTAAAGATTCTTAAAATTAGCTTAAAGAACTAAGTATAAAGTAGCTAGCTATACCTTAAAGAATAGTTAAGCTTTTTACTATTTCTAAACCTTTATATACGTTTATATACGGTAATTAGTCCGTTATACCGGCCTAACTAGCGGTAATTAGTTTATAGTACTAGCCCTAACTAGCGGTAATTAGTTTATAGTACCGGCCTTAATTAGTAGTAATTAGTCCGCGCCTTATCCCCTTATCCTTATACTATAAGGCGTAGTATTAAAGTAGTTAATTTATTTATATAATCTTGCTTATAAATAGCTACTTAGCTAAAGACGTTTATAAATATTTTTACGCTTTAATATATAATAGTTTTATTAGTTTTTTTTTTATAATATTAAACGATATATAAAATAAGCTAGCTAAATTAAAGCAATTAATATGCTTTATAAAAAGAAAATAAGTTACTTTCAAGCTTACGTAATTCTTATAGTAGTTTTAGTAATTAACTATTAATAAATTAATTTAAAGTTAGTTAAGTAAGTAGTTAAAAATATCCTTAGTTATAAGAATAAGTATTAATATAATAAAGGGTACTAAACTAGCGGCTAATAGTTTAAGTATTATAGTTAAAGCTAAGCTTAATATACTTCTTAAAGTTATTATAAATCTTATTAAAGTATTTTTAAAGGGTATCTTAGCTATATACTTCGTTAAAAGGTTTATTTTATATAGCCTCCTATTAAGATAATACTTAAGCTAGTTAACTTAACTAAATAAGGCGTTTTTAGGTTTTTATTTTTCAATAGAGTTAAAGTTAAATACCTTTATTAAAATTAGCTTTAAATTCGTCCGCTAACTATTTTAAAATAAAATAATTAAGTTAATTTAAGATTAGTACTATTAAAATTTAATATAAAATAAGTATTAAGTATATTAAGAATAAAAGATATAAATAGCTTAAACCTTTTTATTTTAAGCGTTAGTTTTATCTTAAAGTTCTTAAAGTAGCTATTTAGTAAAAAGCTAATTAGCTTTTTAGGTTTAGCTATATATTAATAAGAGCCTTTTTTATAAGATATTTTTTAGAATAAAGTGCTTAATTCGCACCTTTTTATATCTTTATTTTTATTATAACTATAATGCCTTAATATTTAAAACTCTATAATTAATTAAAGATTAAAAAAGAAATAACTAATAATTAAAGTAAAGTAGTAAAACCTTATTGCTAGCTTATTTTAATAAGGGATATATACTACGCTAAATTTATACATATACTTTAGCTAATATACTATAAATAGTATATTTTAACATAAATTAACCCCTTTTTATCTAGTAAAGAGAAACAAATATATACTTAGTACTAGTAAAGAATAAGCGGAAAGGTTTACCTTAAAGCCCGGCGAGAAAGAATAATTATCCGGCGGACTAAAATAACTATAATACGCCGGAACAGCATAATAATAATCCGGCTAACACCTTTTTATACTTATAAAAAAACTCTTTTTTCCGTTATTCTTTTTAGCTAAAACTAAGACCTTTAAGTAATTTAAATTCGTTTTCTCGCTACCTTTTACTTCTTATACCTTAGTACTTTTCTCCGGCTTAATACTCTTATTTTAATTATATAGTAAGTTAGTAAAGTAAATAAACTATAAGTTAATTAAAAGAATAAATGCTATTTTCTATAATAAAGCTTAAGAAAAGAATTAAAAGAAAAACTATTTAACAAAGCTAAATACTTACTATTTATAATAAGCAAGCTTTAATATAAAGTAGATTTAACTATTAATTTATAAGTAAAATAATTATTTACTTTTTCTTTTTTTAATTAAGAGAATTACTTCTTGTTTATACGAGGATTTCCTATAAAATATCCTCTTTATTTTCTTATGCCTTCTTAGCCTTGGTTTAGTATATTTTAAGGGAATTATCAGGAGATAGTCTCGCGATACTATTAATTAAGTAGTAAAAATAGTAAAAAGTATAATAAGTTATATAATATTACTTAGCTAGTTCCTTAATTATAAAACTAAAGCCTATAAAAAAAGAGTTTCTTAGCTTTAATTATAAGGACCTATTAACTACTTATTTAGTTAAAACTAAAAATAAGGCTTCTTACTTAATATAATTCCTTATACTTAGTTAGCTTATACTATTAATACTATTCTTATAATTATCCCCCTTTTATAATAAATACCTTTAGCTATTTAGTTTAAAGTATATTAAGGACACTATTTAAAAGTAATTAAGTAGTATAAAGTTATAGTTACATTCTTAGTTAGCGTTATTATATAAATATATATAATGAAAATATACTAGTATATACGCTTAGCGGTCGTATATAATTAAATATAGTATTAAATATATAAGATTAAATATAAAGTTATAATAATATTTACTACCTTTAAGTAATTATAAGTATTACGTCTATATATTAGTAGTTATATAATAATAAAAAGATTACTATATATATCTTTATACCTTTATTCTTTTTCCTTTTTTAACTTTTTTATAATTGTTTTACTACTAAGCCTTCTGCGCTTTTTCTCTCTTTATTTAATATCTCTTTTCTACCTCTTTATTATCGCTAATATACTTTATACTTTAAAGCTACGCATAACTAATAAGCGCGCCGATTTCCTACGTTAAATATAGTATTAAATTTTAAAGGGTTTACCCTTAAAGTATTATAATCGCGACTAAGGTTCTCCTTAAGGCCTTAACTCTTTTTTAGCTAAAAAAGCTAGTATTAATACCTTAAGAGCTTAAGCTAAAAAGACTTTTAGCTTATAGCTACCTTATTATAAGGGAGCACCTCTTAAAAAGGCACTTATACTAAACTTTACGTTTATCCTTTAGGATTTAGTAATTAATATACTTATTATTAATATAGAAGTGTAAAGCAAATCTTTTATCTTTAGTATTAATAATACTAATAATAATACTACTCTTAAGGAGTAGTAGTAATAAAACTAACTACGCTTAAAAGACTTAGTAATACTTAATTATAATTCTTTACTTATTATTCCTCCCCCTAAAGAAGAGTAGCTTAATATAATAAGCGATAGTAATAGACATAGTAATAATAATACTTAAATTAATATTATACTTATTTTTTAATATAGTAGGAAATCCGCTATAACTAATAGTAGTAGTAGTAGTAGTAGTAGTAGTAGTAGTATTAAGAGCTTTTCTTAGGCCTTTTTTTAATTTCGGCCTCTTTAAAGCTTCCTTTGATTTTTAAGCTAAATATAAACTAAAGGCTATTTACCTTTTAGTATATAGACCTTTTATAAACCTGCTCTTTAATAAGGACTATTTATTATTCGTTATTATTTATTAAACTATTTATTATTTCCCTATCTATTTTAAATTGCTCTTTTATATATATAGGCTATTAAATAGCTACTAAATCAATAAAATAAAAGCTTTACTACTTAATTACTTAATTCTACCTTTTTATCTATAAGCTAATTGTTTTTATATAAATTACTTTCTTACTAAATGCTTTCAATAGGCCTTTTTTACGTTTAAAAGTTATAAGCCCGGATCTTTTTTACTTTATATAAAAGAGATTAGTTATTATAGCACCTTTATTTTATTATGCCCTAACTTATTTATTACGTCTTTTAAGAGTAAAAAACGCTCTCTTTATAGGAAATTACTTATAAAAGCACTTTTATTTACCCTATCTTATTTTTCCCTTTTCCCTTTAATATTAACTAAACAAATAAAGATTAGAAGCTCTTCGAAAAGACTTATTCTTAATAGCCTTTTTAACTAAGAACATTGGATTTTAACGATAAAGAAATACGCTATTTCTTACAAAATTTAAGATTATATTAATCCCTTAGTTACCTTAAAAAGGCCTTTTTTGCGGCTTCTAAAGAAACCCTTAGTCTTATAAGTAAATTCTAAAGCAGAGGAAATTACTAACCTTTTTATTAATAATTAAAAAACCTATAAGTTCTTTTACTTAAGGTATTAAACTAAATTATAAAGCTATAAAGACTAGCAAAAGGCCTTTTTAACTTAAAAGCAATATATTATAAGAAACATTAGAAATTACTATTATACGATAGTTTATATTTATAATATTCTTACTAAGCTTTTCTTTTTATAAGTTAGGTATAGCCCTCTTTGTAAAATAAGGAAAAAGAAGCTCCTACGAATTTTTAGAGGATTTTATTTTAACTAAAAAAACTAACTTAGCTACTAAGATTAAAAATTAGCAAAAGGCCTTTATAGATATAAAAAGAACGTAGCTTTTAAAAGCATAAGGCCTACGCCTTATATAGAGCTTTTAAAAGGCTATTTTTAGCCTTAATAGCCCTCTTACTTATTACTTAATAAACTAAATGGACGGCGAAGTAGGATAAAATAAAACCGGGTTATAAAAAGACCTTTTTAGACGGTATTAAAATTTTAGAGATTTTCGAAACGCAATAAGTTACGAAATCTATAAAGAAATCGAAATCTACCCCTTTTACTACTTTTTAAAGCTACTCTTTAAAAGACCTGTCTTTTTCCTCGGCCCCTTTTTGCTTTTTTGCCTTTATAAAGAACGGTGTTAATATTAAGACTATTTTTATTTTAACGAAATAATACGACTAAATAGCTAAAAACTAAATAAGGAAATCTAAAAATCTATTATAAAATTCCTTACAATTTCTCGTAATAAAGCCTTAGTTAAAAACGCTTTTTATAAAGCTAAGAAATATAAGTCCGCAAATTTTTAATCGGATTCTAAATCCTTAAAAAGCTCGGATTTAATAGATATAGTAGTATAAGCCGCAGCCACAGCTTATACGGCCCCTCTTACTATATTATAAGTACCTGTATAAATATACCTATTAAAAAACTTATTTATCCTTAATTAAAAGTTAAATAAGTATATTTATAACGCTTAAGACCGCTTTTTAAATTATATACCGACGGAAGCCTAGGTCTTAGTAAGCACTAGTAAGTCTTAGTCTTTTACGTATAGCACCGTCTTTATGCGAATTTCTACCGGATTGTTTTAGTTAAATAACGTTGCTTTTATACTAATATTTTATATAAGCGTTATTCTCTTCTTAAAGTTATAGTAAGTAAAAATCTAGTAAAATCCTAAGATAGTTAGTATTTTTATTACTACTAAGGAAGTCTATAAAATATAGCTTTTATATAATAAATACGCTATTAAATTTAACAAAATTAAAGTACCTTATTCTTTTACCCCGATTTCTCTTTTATCTTTTTTATTCTTTTCCTTAATAAAAGAAAGAAAACCTACTATTATAACTATATTTCCATCTTCTTTTTAGCTTTAGCATTAAATCTAAGGCATTTTAACGAGTAAGCGTTATAAAAAACCTTTTTAGTAAAAGTATATTTATTTCTATGTTTTTTACTATCCTTAATTACGAGCTTTATAAGCTTAGGAAAGCAAAAAGAATTATATCTTAAATATTAATTACTACGAAGGCTATAAGAGCTTTTTATTCGATTTCTTACGCCTTTTCTTTTTATTAGATTCTTATAATAAGAAAAAAGTCACTTTTCTTATTTAAGACGATTTTACTAACTTAAATTTCTTTTACGCCCTTTTAAATTTAATATTAAAGGAGCTTCTTAACTGCTTAATTAGCCTTTAAGGTTAATTCTATAGCAATTAACCTTACTATTTATAAAATTTATAAGGACAATAATAAAGGCTTATAGAAAAGATATAAGGAATTTATCACGGAATAAGAGATTATTAACGAGCTTTTAGCCCTTTATATACTAGCTGAAAATAGCTTAATAAAGCGTGCTAAGGGGGTAATTCTCTTTAAAGCCTATATAATGCTAATTTCTTTAAATTTACTTATTACCTTTTAGCTAAAAATCTAAAAAACGGCTACTTTCCTTTATAATAAGATATCTTAAAGAACTCCTTAAGGACCTTAGGCTTCCCTTTTCTAAAACCTATTAACTTAGCTTACTAAAAGTAGTAAGGGATTTCCCCTTTTTTCTTTTAATTGTTTTACTATTTATATATATAGCTCTAAAGCTTACCTTTTAATAATAAAGGCTTTTTAAAATACTAAAAAAGAAACCTTAAGCTTAAAGAATATATAAAAGTCGGCTTCTTAGTAAGCTAAGATTTTACTAATATTTATTAATTCTTATGCTTTTTTAATAAAAGGTTTAGAGGGTATAAAATATAACTTTTTATAAGTAGTTTTTCTTTATAAAGACGGTACTTATATAGAACCCCGTATTAATTAAGAAATACGTATTTTAACTATATATTATAGATTCTAATAATGCTATATATTACGATTTTAAAAGTACTAAAATTTAATTACAAGACGTAAGGAAAATAATTAAGTTAAATCTTTTTATAAATACGTACTTTCCGACCTTAAATTCCTCGCCGGAATTTAATGCTATAAGTACGTAAAATAAACTATTAAAGAGCCCTTAAGAGGCTCCTTTTAAATTTTCTTTTTTAATAGAAACATATTACGTAAGACTTTTTAAATCGATCTTATAAGTCGCCCGCCTGAAAGTATTAATCTTAATAATATAACTAATAGTCCCGTAGCAAACGATATACTTAAAGATATATAAGACTAAAAAGATATAATAAAAAGTTTTTAAGATCCGATTTTTGCCCTTAGACTCTCTTAAGCTTCCCGGTTTAAAAGAAATTATACTGCTTTCACCCCTTTTTTACTACTACTTTCCCCGCAGCTTCTATAAGCTATATTTAACGCTTCTTTTTATATCTTTTAGAAAAAGAAGAAAAGTAGTAAAGGTTTACAACTACTACTTTATTATTAGTTAAACTTAGTAATATATAGATTTAGTAAAGAATTTAAAAAGACTAAAAAAGCAAAGTAAAAGTCCTTATTTAAAAAGAAAACCTTCTTTCTTAATTAAACGCCTCGAGAATTAATTACTACTTAACCTTTGCTTTTAGCTTAGACTTTTACTAATAAATTAAATAAGCATAGATATCTACGAAACTTTAAGGCCCGCCTTTATATCTGCGGAAACTTATAGCCTTATAATAATAAAGAGACTTATATAGCTCTTTAGTAGGAAGAAATCTCCGTACTTTTATAGCTATAGTAGTAAAGTTTAATCTTAAAACTTAATCCCTTAATACTATTAATATATTTACTAATAGAAACCTTAATAAAAAGATTTACGTTTATTTCCCGGAAATGTTTAAATTCCTAGATATACATTACGGCTAGTAAAAGCCCTCTATAAAATATAATAATTACCTCTTTTATAGCTAAAAGAGGTTTCTTTAACCCTTATTTCCTTATAACTTTTATAATACTTAAAGGAACTTTATATCTTTATAGTAAATTTCTTACCTACTTTTTTTTATATTAATAATATTATTATTTTATTTTTAAAAGAAAATAAGAAGGAAGCTAAAAATATAATATCTCGTCCTAAAAAGATATATTCCCTTAGTATTAAGAGTACTTTTACTTTCTTTTTAGAATTATATATTTTCCGGGATTAATAGCATTAAAAGCTATATATTAGCTAGTTTATTTATATCGATAAAATATAGAATATATAACTTTAATCTTTTAATTTTAAAAAGATTTCTTTTACTTATTTTTAAGACCTTAAAAAAATATAGCTAGTACTTTTAAAGAGGAAATCTACTACTATTAGTCCTTTATAGGGTCTGTTATCTTTTTAGCAATTTGTATAAGACCGGACGTTTTTAAAGCAGTAAATACCCTCGTAGAATTTATATAAAATCTCCCTTAGTAATATATATAGCTAGTAAAGTCCTTTAAGTCTTACTTTTAATTTTTACGCTATTTTAATATTAAAGTTTCCGATACTAAAAACCTAGAGCTACTTGCTTTTATAAATATATCTTTTATAAAAAACCTAGAGACTAAAAACTCTAATTAAAGATATATTATAAGCCTTTTAAATAGACTTATCGCTTAGTTTATTAAAAGTCAATATATCGTTACTATTCGTTTTATAAAAGTAGATCTTTTAGCTCTTTTAAATAGAGCGAAAAAACTTATCTTAATTTTATGCTCTTTTTTCGTATTTTCTTTAAACTAGATATTTAAATCCCTACAATTTTCTATAAAAATAAATAGACTATACACCTTATTACTTCGGAAATCTTAAAGATTAAAACGGTCTTAAAGCACATTAAAATTAATAACTACTAAGCTAAGTAGGAATTTCTTTAGAATATATTTACTATTAATTTTATTTATTTAAATTAATAAGTCGTAGATAGTCTTTTTAAATTATTATTAAAGTAAATCTTTATTCTATTTCGAAGGTAGCTTTAACCTCTTAATATTATAAACCTTTACCTGTTTTTTATAAACTTGTTTAAACGTAAACAAGGCTTATTTAAAGCATTTAGTAAGAAAGTAATTTATGTTAAAAGAATTAGCTTATAAATAAAAAGGCAGAAATAAGAAACTAGGTATTTAAGCTCTTCTTTTATTATTTTAGTAGCGATTTAATAGTCTTTATACTATAAGAAGTAAATTATAATAAGTAAGGAAATAACAAATAGTTTAATAGATAATAATAAATAATAGATAGCCCTTATTAAAAAGGAGGTTTATAAAGATTTTATATACTTTAGAGGAAAATACACTTTAGTTTACACATAGCTAAAATATTAAGGGAAGCCTTAAGGAGGCTAAAATTAAAAGAAGCTTTAAAGAGGCTTATACTACTACTACTATTACTACTACTACTACTACTAGTTCCAGCGTATTTACTACTATATTAAGGAAAAAATATAATATACCCCTTTCTTTAAGTTAAGCCTTAAAAGGGGTAAAACATAAATAGCTTTCAATAGCTATTTTAAGTTAAAGTCTATAAATAATAAGTAAAGGTTTATAATATCTATATGTTAAAGCTACTTTAAAAATTTAAAAAAGCGTTATTTTATAGTAATTTAATAAGACTATTTACGACTTATTAATTTAAAAGGATAAAATTAACAATAAATATATTCTGAAGTAAAAAAGAACTTCTTTATAAACTAAACACTCGCTTATAGCGGGTATATATCGCGTTTAAAACTTTTACTAATAATAAGAATTAATTTAGCGGTATTAGTTACCCTCTAAAGATAATATTATAACGTGGCCGGGGGATATAAAGGCGAGGGGGTAGTCCGCTTTATACCGGTATTTACTATAGCGCTTAGTGCAATAAAACGCCCTTAAGCTTTACGCACTTAAATAAAGAGCCGAATATACCCTAATAAGATAACGGTGCTTAGCCCGGCCGGACTATATATAATACTAATAAAAAGAAGGCCTAAAACGAAATCGCGGGTATAGTCCTATATATTTAGTTTAACTAAGTATAATAAATAGTTAAAACCCTTCCCTGCGCTAAAAAGCGTGCTAAGAGCGCGTTACTTATAATATAGGCCGACTTTAGACTTTATAAGACTCTTTAAAGCGTAATAAAAGAGGCTATATATAAGGAACTAAAATAAGGATAAGCTTAAGGCTTAGGAGGGCTTAAGCAGACTTAGGTAATAATAGTAGTAAGCTTAAAAAGGCCGGTATAGTATAACGCGACGATAAAGCTAGTCCCGCCTTAATATAAACGTAAGCTAGTAGTAGTCTTAGTAAAGGCGACGCTAAACGTTTTAAACTATAAGCTTAAGGATATAGTTAAAGCGATTAACGTAGCGCTTAATATCTCCTTTATTATAGTAGTAAGACGCCTTTTAAGCGGGAATATCGCGGTAACGTTTAATATAGTAGCACGGCCTTACTAATAAAACTAAGACTAAGTAAGAAGCGTCTTTAAGCCGGAGGCGGCGATAATATATAAGGCCTATATAGTAATCGCAAAGAATATTTTAATAAAGGTCTTTAAGACGGATAAAATACTCTTAATTAAAGAGATCGTTAATATTAATAAAGTAAAAGTTATATAAGCGCGAGTAATATACTTTTAAACTAAGACCTTTATAACTATAACCCTTATTATAAGTATAAGTAGCTTAGTAAAGGCTAATAAGCTATATAATCTAAGCTTATTCCTTAAAGCCTAAATATTCCGGTATAAGCTATATAATAAGTTAGTTTAACTTACTTAATACTATAACTACTATAAAAACGGATATATAGCTAAACGCTATACCTTAATATAGCTATATGCTTACTATAAGAAGACTTTATATATAGGCGGCGAGGATAAATACCGCGTAAAGAAGTGCGAAATTCTTTATAACTATATATCTTATAGCGGGCAGTATTTAACGTAGTCTTATACTTATCTTATAGCGGTAAAAGCTTAGGATAAAGTAAGAGATAACTACTTAAACCGCTTATAACACTTTGCTAGCACTTATAGCTAACCGAACCCTTAAATCCCCCTCCTTTTTATAAGGACTATAAGCCCGCTTTATTATAAGCGCGGAAATACTTTAAGCGACTAAAAAAGGATATGTAAACGCCGTCGGCCCCGCTAGCTAAGGCCTAAGTAGTAAGCACTAACTTAAGTAATATTAAACGATATATAAGGCAACGGAGCGTATTGCTCTTAACTTAAATTATTACCTTTTCTTAAATAATAAACCTTACCTTAACCCTTTATATATAAAACTAAAAGTCCTTTACTAAAATATATGAAAGAGATATAAGCTAGTATAGCTAGCTTTTAGCTACCGCGCTAAGTATAACGTAATAGCGCTTTTAGAAATAGAAAAAATATAAGGCTCCGGGGCCTTAGCTTTAAAAAGCGTACTATACTAGCTAGTTTATAAGAAGGGCTAAAATACGATATACGTCTATAAAAAATATAATATAAGAACGTAGATACTATAAACCGGATACGATTAAGGAGAGATAACCTTAAGCGATAATATAAAGTTAAGGTCCTTATACTTACTACTAAAAGAAATATAGATAGGTCGAGCTAAGGCTTTAAGGGAATTTAATAATTAAGGTCTTTTAGTCTTAGTTAAGAACTTTAATATTTACTACCCGCTTTAAGACGCTTATAACTAGACTTTAAGCGGAGTAAAATAGTTTATTAAGGACGCCGCGCGGCTTTAGCTTAAACTAGCTATACTAAAAAGCGAATATATACGTTTTTTTAAAAATATAAAGATAGTATAATAAACCTTATATAAGCTATAATAAAGATAGTAGCTTAGTATATCGGTCTAAACCTAAACCTTATAAGGTCTGATTATATCTTATAAGTAGTCTTGTTTAAAATAGGCTTAAAGCTAAGGGAGATATTTACTATATTAAGGTAAAAGGAGGTATAGAAAAAGAAGATTAAAGCGGAGGCCTTATCCCGGCTTAAAATATAATAGCTTATACTTTATAACCTATAGGAGATTGATATAAAAATAGATAGCTTATACGATAACCTTAATAAGATCGCCTATATAATAATACCTTATCGGAAGTAAGTAATCTTAAAAAGAAACTTTTAGTTTACTTTAAAAGTAACTTAAGCTACGCGGACTATAAAAAGGGCCTAAAGATACTATAAAAGATACCGAACTTAAGCGAATTAAAAAGCGTTATAAGAAGCGACTTCGGCTTAAAAGCAAGCTATATATAACGTAAAATAAAAGCACTAAAAGGATTTCTTTAAGAGGATTAGCGCTAATAATACTAAATTATAAAACGTTTAATAGTAAGCGCGGCTATATAGTAAACTACCCTTAAACTTAGTATACTTACCGCTACTAACTAGTAAGGGCTATAAATACTAACTAACCCTTAACTTTAATAAAAAAACCTAACTCTTAGCGGAACGTTTTTTTTTAGCTAAGGCTAAGACGCTTCCGGGACCCCCTTATCCTATAGCTAAAAGGGAGCTATATATTAAAAGGCGTATTAACTTTATAAACGTATCTTAAGCAATAAGTAAGATAGTAACTTAAAAGGCGGCGGGCTTAAATAGGATCTTACTTAGCTTCTTTAAGCTTTACGGCTTAGCGCTCTTAGCCCGGCTAGTAATAATTTTTATAGCTTATATAAAGACCTCGTACTTTTTAACCTAGTTTTAAACCGTAAATATAGTAATACTAAGAAAACTAAGGAGGAAGCCCGGGGTATACTATACTGCTAAGGGGTAAAGGCTTATTTCTTTCTTACTAATAATAAGTAAGGTACTAAAATAGATTTTAGCTTAAAAGCTTGCGACTACGGCGGAGGTAAATAAGGTTTTACTTAAAGGGTAGTTTAAAAATAAAAAGGAGAGGTCTATAAAGGCGGCGATACTTTAAGCAATAAAACTAATATACGTAATATAAGCTAAAAAAGAGATCGTATTATTCCTTTAACTTAATATTAAAAGGGCCTTTAATATAGTTAACTACGAGAAATTTTTAAAGGAGCTTACCTTTAAAAGCTACTTTAAGTAGCTTATAAAGCTAGTATATAGCTTTATAAATAAGCGCTACTTAACCCTTTATTTTAATAAAAAAAGACTATATTAGTACGGATTGCTACTAAGGTCTTTTAAGGCTTACCGCTATCCTTGACCTTATTTCTTTATTATATAACACCGCTTTA
Source organism: Ophiocordyceps robertsii (assembly GCA_027405785.1). Lineage (NCBI taxonomy): Eukaryota > Fungi > Ascomycota > Sordariomycetes > Hypocreales > Ophiocordycipitaceae > Ophiocordyceps > Ophiocordyceps robertsii. The sequence goes on from JAPEBW010000661.1 coordinate 21,082, forward strand.
TAAACGGCTTAAAAAGCTAAAAGAAGTTTATATTATTAGCTTTACTAATAATATAAATATCCTTAGTATCGGCCTTAAGGAAGGATTAATAGTAGTATAGCTTAAGGCAGCTTAAGAAGTATATACTATATAAGTAAAGAAGTTTGCGGTAAACTTAAAACTTTAAAAAAGCGAGCTTATTTACTTTATAAGAAAATATAAAGCAATTATAACCCTTATCCGCTTAAAAGCCGCGATAGTCGCGCTAGTTTAATACGCTAAGCTCCTTAAAGTATAGGTAAACTATAAGCTTTAGTAAAACGTATACCTTAATAAACTACGCGCTAAGATTAAAAAGCAGAACCTAGCTTTAATAAAGATCGCGGCGTTTATATAAGAATATAGCTTACTTAAAGCTTAAGAAGTTTATAGTAAAGTCGTTTAGTCCTTTATAATATACGCTATAATTACGTTTTATAAGATAACCTTAATAAGCGGAAAGCCTTATAAGATAGCTATAAAGTTAGCGCGGGATAAAACCGCCTACCTTTAAATAATTATAAGGGCCTATTAAGATACTTAAATTTACTAACTTAAGGCTAAAACTTAAGTCCCGCTAATTAACCTTTACTTTAATTAAAGAATAACTAATACCCTTAAAAGATTAAAAGACTTTAAAATCTTAAACTAAATCTAACGCGCGTTTATATTAATAATAAGGCTACTTTAATAACGTAAATAACGACTAAGACGGCCTATACCTTTAAGACTACTACTTATAGAGGTATTAAAAGAGGTATAATTTTAAGTCGGGACCGATAAGCTTTAAAAGAAGAAAAGAATAAAGGAGATCCTCTTTAAGAAATAAGCTAAATAGTAAAGCTTAAAGGAAAAGCTTATAAGGTAGCGCTAAACTATACTTTATACCGCTAACCTCCCGCCTTAGTTTAATTTAGCTATAGCACTTTATCGCTAAGGGGCGCTGCTTAAATACTTAAGCTTTATAATTACTTAAATGCGGATAAAAGTAATAAGCCTTAAAGACTTCTTATTCCGCTATAACGTACTTAAAGTAGTATCGCCTTTTTATAACTATAAGTAGTAATAAGATACGATTTACTATGCGATAATAAGTTATAAGCTTATTAATAAAGCGGGGGCGAAGTTATTATAGCGACTTTATAATATAAGCGAGGTGCGGGCGAAGCTTTAAAAATAAAGGATAGCGGCTATTTTAGTAAAATAGTTCTTAAGCTTAAGACGCTTACGTTAATTTAACTTAGTAATACGACTATATTAAGGGGAGGGGGCAGTAAATATAAGGACCTTAACTAAGCTTTAATTAAAGGGGGGCATACCTTTATTAAACCGCCCCCTTAGTATAGCTTAAAAGGGGTAACTTACTAGTATAAATAACGCTATAAAGTATTAAAACGCTAAAAAACCCCTACCCCTGCTTATTTAGCTTATAAGACCTTAAATAAGCCCGCCTTAAATTAATACGTTAGCTAGCCCCTTAAATACGACCCCCTTAATTAAGAAGTAAATAGGTATAAAAGAGAGTATGTATATAGCTATAAGTAAGAGGATTATAAAGATGTAAAGAGTGTGCGAAAAGATAAGGAAATAGGTAAGATATGTATATATTAAGTTAATAATTTATTTATAGTAAAGAGGGGACTAAGACCTCCTTATATAAACAATTCCTAAGCTATAAGTAACTTAAGTAATTTAAAAAAGAGCCCTTTATTTAGCGCAGTTATATAAAGTAGGCTAATAGCTATTATTAAGTTAATATTATATTTATATGCCTAGGGATTAATTCCGTAAAGAATATAAAGTAGCGTCGCAACTTAGCACGGATTATATATATAGTTTCTATATACACCTCTTCTTAATCTGCTTATATCTTGCTTATATATACGTGGAATAATATAAAAAAGATATATAGTATGTAGAATTATATAGCAGATTTAATATTTCTTTTAACGTATTTATATCGCGTGTTATTTATGCTGTATTCCGCTTAAAGCCTGCGGGAGAGTATATTTTACTCCCTTATAACCTCCCTTAAAGGGTACTTATTATATATAAGTGCGCTTTAAACATACTAACTAAATTAAAGTAAAAACCCTTGAAAATAAAGAAGAAACTCTTTCTTTATAGCTTAAGAAAACCTATTTTTATAAGGAAAAACTTATTATTTATAATTTAAGTAAAACCTTTTTATTTTATTATCTAAGAAAAACCTTTATATAAGTAAAAAACCTTAAGTTATATAGAGGAAAGCTAAAGAAAGTAAGAAATAGCTAAAAACCTTTATTATAGAAATTTATATTAGAACTTTTTAAATTCTTAAGAAACTTCGGAATTTATTAAATAGTATAAAACTTAATCCCTTAGTAAATATATCTGCTATATTATTATTAGATTTTATATAATCAACTTTTATTTCCTTTTCTTTAACACTATTACGTATAAAATTATATACTAAGCCTATATGTTTTCTTAGTATATATAATTTAAGATTTCTTTCTATTTTTAAAGCAAAGTAATTATTTATAAAAATTATAAGGACTTTATTTTTAGGTATATTTATAGATATTCCTTTTACTATAGTTTTAAAATAGCTATATAAATATAAGGCTTTTTTATTAGCCTTCTTAAGGCCTATATATTCGGTCTTTTATATAAAGAGTGCTACTAATTTTTGTTTTTAGCAAGCCTAGCTTATAAGGTTATTATTTATAATAAAATTATATCCGGAGACCGACTTATAGTCTATAAGATCGCTAGCTTAATTAGCACTAGTATAGGCTTTGCAAAATAGCATATTAAATCCTATATTATAGTTATAGTATATGCCTAGGCTAGGATATTAATTTAGATATTTCTAAATTGTATTTAGTGCTTTAAAATGTAGTATTTCTAGATTAAAAGCAAATCTAGCATATAATATTACTACGTACAATATATCTAGCCTTAAAAACAAAGCTAAAAATAATAGTAAGCTTATTTACATTTAATATAATAGGATATCTTATTTTATAGCTATATAGTCTTTTCGTTTATTTAATTTAACTCCCTTTATAGCAGGGGTTTTTAAGGTTTTAATGTTTTGTTTATTAAATTCTTTTATCTTATTAAGGGTATATTTTTCTTAGGATATATTTATATTCTTTTTAGCTTTATTTATAGTTCTAGTTATTTCTAAAATTTCTTTTACTTTGCTTAAAGATGAAATCTTTATAACCTTGCTTATCTTATTAATTATACAAATTATAAAATCCTCTATAGGCTTAAAGAACAGAAGATCGTCTACGTAAAGTAAAATAGCTATATATAGCTTATTATTTATAAATACCCCTTCGTCTATAAGTAGGTAGGAAAATCCTTACTCGCTTAAGACTTTAAATAATAAATTATACTAAAGTATCGGACTTTATTTAAGACTATATAAAGCTTTCTTTCATTTTACAACTAGATTTTTATTTTTATTATACTGCTTATTATTTTTATTTTTATACTTAAGGTCTTTATTTATAATATAGTGTTTATTACCTTATAGTATATTTATATATATTTTTATATATCTATCTATATATATAAATACATTTATTATATCGTATTATAGTATTTACTAATTATTAATTATAGCTAGTATTAATATAAGTTTAGTAAACTTAGGTTTAGCGGTTATAAAGAAGGTCTTTACTACGCCTAACAGTATAAGGATAAAAGGACAAGGCGCGGACTAATTACCGCTAGTTAAGGCCGGTACTACGGACTAATTACTACTAGTTAAGCCGATATAACGGACTAATTACTATATATAAACGTATATAAAGGTTTAAAAATAATAAAAAGCTTAACTATTCTTTAAAGTATAGCTAGCTACTTTATACTTAGTTATTTAAGCTAATTTTAAAGATCTTTAACTATACTATTCTTTTAATTATTATTAGTATATAAATAAACCGTAGATATCCTTATAAAATCGCTTAATAAACTAAATATAAGCCTAGTTAAAAACACTATAAACTATAATCGGGGAAATCCTTTAAATATCCTTAAATATCTCTTACAAATCGCGGTAAAGTTTATCTTATATCTTTTAAAGTGCTTTTATAGTTAAAAATAAGTTAAACTATAATTAAGATATCCTACGGAAATCTTAAAATATCCTTTAAAGATACTAGCGGAATCCGCTTAGTAGTTTTTATAGTTTTTTTTATAGTTAAAGATATTATAAACTATAGTTAAGTAAGCTTTTAACTTTTTATAGTTATATCTTAAAAACCTTAATAAGGTTTAATTAATAATATTCGTTATATCTTTTTAAGCGAGCTTTTATAGTGCGTACTTTAAGCGTTCTTATCGCGGGGTTTTATAAGGCTCCTTAAGAGTAAAGTAAGGAGTTTAAGTATAGCTATTTAGATTTTATAATAACTCCCTTAAGTAAGAAAAAAAAGCTAATATCCTTATCGGTTTAAAGTAAAAATAAAGTAAAGGGGGCGCTAAGTAATAGCTTTATAATAGCGTCTTTATACTATATTAATAGTGCGCTATCTTTATCTTTTTAATTGTTTTCTCGGCCTCTTTAGCTAATAGTAACTAAGTAGCTTGGAATAGTTAATAGGCGGTTTTTATTATAAATCCTTACTTTTTATTTAATTATACGTCTTTATCTTTATTAAGGCAATTAGCGCGTTTAGCTAAAACTTATAGTAAAGTTTTCCGACTCTTTTTTAAGGTATATCTTTAAGCACTTATTAAGTAATAAGGAGTCTCCGCGCTAAGAAATATTTAGATTCCTTAGCGGGATATATTATAAAAGACTAGCTCTATTTAGGCCTTATCGTATATTATTATCCTACTTACTTTTTTATACTATTTATAATCCTCCGCTAAATTTATTATACTACTTACTAGCTTTATAAGCCGCTTATAAGCACGATATTATATCTTACTTACTACTATTATTAAAGTTATCCCCCGCTTTCCGTTATTAAGCTTTATAACTTAATTTCTTTTTTATAGCGCGACTACTTACGCCTTTCCGCTAACTAACGCGCGTTTAGCTACTAAAAAGGTATTAAGGTAAGGGTAAGCTATCTCGCTAATATTAATAAGTATAATTAGCATTAAAGTATTAAACGTTTATATTCCCGCTTAAAAGTAAGTAATAAGGTCCTTAATAGCCTTAGTACTTAACTCCTCGCTCTTAAGGTTTTAAATATACTTAATAGTCTTAAAAAACCTTTTTATAGAGGGGGCCTTAAAAGTAAGAATATAAAGCGTATAGTTAGTATAGCTAATAAAGCGGATATTAAAGCCTAAGAATTATATTGCTTAAGTTAAAGTTAAGTCGCGTTTAGACTTTTTACGGGCTTATAAGTAAAACGTAGCGTAGTTTATAGCTAAGCGGAAACTCTTAATTATTATAATCTTATTGCTAAAGTATAGGCTAGCGAAGCTAGGCCTATTAAGGATTATATTAGTTACTATTTACGGCTTTTATAAGATTTAGCGGCGGAATATATTATAAGGCTAATTATCGCTATCTCTTTTAGTTAAAGAGGGATAGCGGATAGATAATAGTAAAGCGCTTATATACTTTTATATAGCTAGGCTAAGCATAGTAGTAAATAAAAAAAGCGTTTACTAAGCGGGACTAAATAAGTCTTTAAGGCTTATAGCGGCTATAAGCTAAGAGGGGGATTTTATAGCGCGGGCTAAACCGCGTGCGAAATAAAATAAGGTTTTAGCTATAGTAGCTTAAGACGCCGCTATAAACCTAGCTATAAACTAGTTAAGCTAAGCCTTAAATATATAGTTAAAGATAGTGTAAATATCGTTTTAACTGTTTAGCTAAAGCGGGTTTCCGCTAATTATAGCGGCTACTATAAGTCTTAACACTATAGCGAGGTTAGCTAACTTAAAGGCATTAAGTATTAGCTAGTTATTCTACTAATAAAGATTTCTAGCTATACCTTAAAAAATATATAAGCGGCGGGGGCTTTTAGATAGTAAAAGCTAAGCGGGAGGTATAGCTAAGTTACTACGAAACCGGCTATTTAGATTACGCTATAGTATAAAGCTAAGAGGTAAGTCGTTTAAGTTAAGTATTTAAAGAGGGTAGTATAGGCCGTTTTTTATAGTGCTATAGTTTAAGTTAAATCTATTAGCTTAAGCGCGGCTATAAAAAGCGGCGTAGGTTTATATAAAAGCTTAAACTTAAAGGTTTTAACTCTTATTAAAGGACTTAAAGCTATAAAGGATAGCCGCCTTATTTTTATAAAGCTTAAGCGCTTACTTATATCCTTCGTATTAAAAGTATAAGGGCTTATAAAAAAGCGGGCTAAAAAAGTAGTTATAAAATAGCTAGTCTTAGCTATAAAAGACGTTAAACGATAAAGGGACTTAAAATAAGAGTATAAAAATTATAACCTTAAGGTAAAGAAGGTTATATATATAAAAGTAAGCGAGGTGCGGCGGGCTATAGCTAGCGGTAAAGGGAAATATAGTTATAAAAAGAAAAAAAGAAAGAAGAAAGGGCGGGCGGCGGAGAGAATTTAAATAAGTATACTATAAAGCTAAAAAGGCCTTATTACTTAAGGTAAATAGCGGTATATTATTATTAAAAAAACTAATTACCTTAAGCGTAATAAGTTATAGTTTTTTATAACTTTTAATAGCTTTTAAGTCTCGTGCTTAGGCTTTACTGCTTAATTCTCTTAATTAAAGAGTTTTATATTAAGTTATAAAAGCCGCGCGTTATACTTTTATTTAAACTACTTAAGTAGCTAACTCCTTTTATGTTTTTTTAGAGGCTTTTTACGATCTTTAGTAAAAAGACCGCTTTTTCGTTTACTTATAAGTTATAGCTACTTAGCTAGCCTTTTTAAGCTATAAGGAACTCCTTTTTTAGCTTTCTACTACCTTTTTTTATTATACGGCTTTATAAGATTCGTTTTACTTCTTATTTATTTAAGTAAGGTATCCCTTTATCTTAAACTAGTCTTAAGCGTATAGCTAGCTTATTTACTAAGCATAGTTATATTATTAAAACGACTAAATAGATATTAAGGGACCTTTTTATATTTAGCTAGTATATAAGCTATCTTACTTTAGCAATAACTTTAAATAGCTTAGTATATCTTTTTTAAAGCTTTATTAGTTTACTATCCGCGATATAGTAGCCTTTATTAAACTATAGCTAGACTTAATCGCTAAGCTTAAATTTTAGCGGGCGGTATTTTTTATTATATCTATCTTTTATAATAGCTTAAGTATTAGCGATAGCTAACTTAGCTTTTTCTTATAAGACTTCTTAGTTTCGTAAGTATAAGTAATTATAAAGGAACCGGAGGCCGTTATTTATTCTTATCCTTATAATAAGCTTACTAAAGGCCGCGTAAATTATTAAGGAGAAGGAATTATTAAGGCTAAACTAAAAAGCAACTAGTATATCTATTTAGCGTAGGTTTAGGAAATTAGCGGTAAAGAATTATAGCGCGATTTCTACGGTTTAGTTTCGCCTTTTTAATAAGCTATTAGTTTAAGGGTACTAAGCGGTAAATATAAAAAGCTTTAATCTAAAGGCTTACTATAAGGTCCGTTAAAATACTAAAGTAAACTTTACCTCTTAATTAAAGATTATCCTTTTAAAAATCCCTTAGTTAGCGCGGAGTAGCTTAGTATATAACGCTTATACTTAATCTTCCGCTATAAACTAATTATTACTTAAGATAAGGAGATATATTTTAAAGAATTTATTAGTTATAGTTAATAAGGTATTAAAGAAGTTCCTTATAGGATCTTTTTATAAGGATTATTCGGCTTAGACTATTAAAAGCTTAGTAATAAAGTCTATCGCTATTATATAGTATAAAACTAGTAGGCTTTAAATCGGGATAAGCTACCTTAGCATCTTACTTTAATTAATTTAGTTATAGTAATAAGTATTATAGCTATTTATAACATTATTTATATATTTAGTAAGCTATAAGATTAAGAAGCTTTTAAATATATCTTACTATATATAGGTGCGGCCGGTATAAAAATGTTTAGCGTAAGCGTCTTTAACGATCTCCTTAGTATAAGTCTTAAGGATATATAGTCTCCGGCGTCTGTTATTCTTTATAAAGTATAGTAACCCCTATAACTAAAAGAATAAGAGTTTAAGGATACCGTCCTTATTACTAAGCTATACTATAATTTTTACTTACTATATATTCTTTATATATCTATTAATTATTTTTTAGCGGAGCGGCAATTTAATTAATGCTTCTATATAAAGAAATACGCGGTCTATTATCTTATTTTCTTAAATACGTTTTAATTCCCTTTCTTAGTTTAAGGATACCGGCCTATCGTCTTAATATAGTAAATATAAGATCGCGTTTAGCACGATGTTTTTAACGCTTAGGATATAGTATACCTTAAGCGGGAATTAGCTTAAGTATTAAGACGTAAGGACTAGCTTATTATTAAATTTTATCTTAATAAAAAATAGGGATTTATAGTATATAATTCCGTAAGTGCTTATATAGTCGGTAAAGATAACTACTTATAGCGTTTTTATAGATAGTATTATAGTGCGTAACTTATATACTACTTATACTAAACCGGCTACTTTAAGTTTTATAAGCTAGTATTAAGGTTCTTTGCTTTAAAAGGCGCGGCTTAAGTAAATAATAAGCTAGACCTTAGTTTAAGCTAGTAACGTCTTTTTATCCTATTTTATACCTTCTTTTAAGTAAAAAGCTATAGCCGCTACTTTATATTCTTAGGATATATCGATCTAAATAAATAGTTATTAAGTAAGGTTAAAGTAGTAAATCGTTTAAGTCTTAGTAAGTTTCTTAGTTTAAATCGCGAAGGCCTCTTTTTCTTTTAAAGTAGGCTAAAAAGCGGCTTTTGCGGTATATTAAGCTTATCCTTAGCTCCTTAAGGGGACTACTTCTTCTTATCTTACTTAAAGTAGCTTTATCTTTCGTTTTTATAAGACGTTGACTTCCTTAATAAAATATAAGACTATATAGCGTAGCTACCCGGTAAAGCTAATCTATTTCTTAAGCTATTAAAGGTTCTTTAAAAACGCGATATCCTTTAAAGCTCGCACGCGTTTATTTATATTTATTAAGCTAATAGCGTCTACCTTAAATCTAAGGAGCTATATAAATAAGTACGCTAAGAAGGACTTTAGTTTAGAGAAGGTAATATTATAGTCGTAAAAGGCGCGGAATATAGCCTTTAAATATTTAAGGTATTCTTTAGCTATATTAAAGTAGATAATAATATTATTAATATAGGCCGCCGCGTATTTTTAGTATCTATAAAGGACGTTATTAATAAACCTTTAAACGTATATTAAGGAGTTTTTAAAGCCTATAAGTATTATTAATAATCTTCTTAGCTTATAATAGCTTATAACTATAAACTTTTCTTTATAGTTTTAGTAAACTAAGAATTAATAAAAAAACAATTATGCGTTTACTATATTAATAAACTTCTTTCCTTAAAGGCGTTTAATTATATCGCTTTAAAGGGGTATTAAGTAGGCGTTTAAGGTAATAATAGCGTTAATCTCCTATATGTTTATAACTACTTATCCCTTTTCCTTTCTATTTACTATCTTCTATATTATAAATACCGGCGCCGCGAATAAGGTTAGCCCGTAAACTCGTTTTAATCGGCCTTATATAGTTAGCTAACTAAATATTATATTTACTACCTTCTTATCTTTATCGCTTAATACGTATAATCTTAATACGACTTATTAGTATTGCTATCCTTCTATTAAAAGAATGCGTATATATTTAGATTTATCTATATATACTACTCCCTTATCCCTTTAAAAATAAGGAAACGATTAAAGAATATCTTAAACTTTTAATATATATATTAAGTCCTTAATATAGATCCGGACGCCCTTATTAGTAATAAGTTTAAGTAGGTCCTTAGTTTAGCCGATTCCGAGTTTATAGTTTGCTATAAGATCCTTTTATAGGAAGTCCTTAGCGGGGTCTATTTTATCCGGAATTTCTATAAAGGCTACCGCTAAAGAAGTAGTAGCGTTAACCTCTTTATATAGCTAAAACCGCTTATTAAGGTCTATAATTATCCTTACCTTTTAGCCTTAGTAAAGTACTAGTAGTTCCTTAAAATAGTTTATCGCTATAAAGCTCTTATAATCTTATATTATTATCCGAGCGAGCTTAAGGTTATTAAGGAAAAATATTATATTACGCTTTAATAGTAGCGTTTAAACCTATATAAATAAGGTATAGCTAAAACTAGCTAAAATCGTCGTAGTAACTAAGTAAATTACCTATCTATATATTACTAGTCTTAGCTAAACTATCTTAACTTTAGCTTTAATCCCTTTATAGGCCTTAATTTATAAGACTAATATAAAGTTAATAAGGTCTTATTAATAAGGAACTAAAAAGTCTTAGCTAAGTAATATATTAGCTACTAAGCGTTTTACTATTTAAGCGCCGATCCTTACCTTTACGACCGCGAAGCTACTATTTAGCCTTCTTAGTATATACGCGGTAAATTCTGCTTATTTAATAATAGCTATCCTTCTTCCTCCTTAAATAAGAATTTATTAAGAGGAGTTTATAGTTACGTCTTAAAAGGTCTTTACTAAGTCGGCTTAAATAAGGCTTTAGTTTACCTTAGTATCCGTATAGGCTTTAATACTTATTCCAGGCCCTTCTTTTTTATAGATTAATAAGCGTATATAAGTAAATTATAACGGCTTATTAAGGTTTAATAGCTAAACGTTAAGGGAAGCCTTAACTATTTAAACGCCTTATAACTTTTAAATAACTACTTATTATACTAAGCTACGTCTTTATATAGTAACGTCTTAGTTAAGGTTAAGGGGGTATTTATCTTTAATATATTAGTAAAGCTTATTTTTTAAAGGGAATGCTTCGCCGTAAAATCTATATACTTTATCGGCCTCTTATACTAAGTCTACTATAGTATAGATTACGGTTTCTTTTAAGCTTTCGTTAGTATTTAACTAAGCTCTTTTTATATTATACTTTTTATCCTTTAAATAATTATTAGTCTTTACTATAGTTCTTTCTTTAATTATAAAGTATGCCTGCTTTAGCTTTAGTATTAATAAGTATATAGTCTTAAAAGGTCTTTCTTTTTTAAGCCGGAGGACCTTAGCTTATATTCTTAACTATTTAAGCGGATTTCTCCCTTAACTTAGCGAGCGCTATATAGCCTATAGTATATCCGCCCTTACTAAGCGGTCTAAGAAAGTAACCTATAGCCTTAGCAAGCCTTTAATAGATAGCTAAGGCGTCCCGGACTATCTTTTAAGTACGTATAGGGTATAGCTAATCGGCCCTTGCCTTTTTATAGGTTAGACATATTTCTTTCGCGCTAGTAAGTGCTTTTAAGATCCTTAAGTATATTTAACTTATAGCTAAAAAAGAATTTCGTTATATTTATTAATCTATTTACTAATATCCTTATTTCCTTTTAAACGTTATAAGGATTTTTATAAGTAGATATCTAGCTTTTAGTAGATTACTATAGTTAGGTAGTTTAGCTAATAAAGCGCGGCCTTAGCGTTATATTATAAGCGCGATATTTAAAACTTAAAGTCGGATCTTATTACTATATCTTTAATAGTAAAGTGCTCTTTATTAAGTGCTTATATCGCTATATTTAAGCGGATTTTAAACCGTTTTTATAAGGCGGAGATTTATCGGCTTCGTTTAATACCTAGCTTACTAAGTTCTTCTTATTCTAGTTTTAAGATATCCTTAAAATACTATTCCGCTATACTTCCTTAAAGGAAGAAAGGTAATTAAATAGCTGATATATTTATATAAGCCTTGCTTTTATTAGCATTTCGGCGGATAAAGTTAATAAAACGGTCTACTCCTTAAAACGTACTAGCTTTATCGTTTTCTTAAACTTTATTAAAAGATACTTTTAAAGGTTTTAATAGGTTAAATCTCTTTATATCCTTAGCTTATAATCGAGGTTTTTCTTAAGGCTTAGTAAGCGCGTTTTCTTTTCTTAGTGCTTAAAAAAGATTAAGGAATTATTCGTTTAATATTACTACTATTCTTATTAAGGGGCTTAAGGCTATACTTAATCTTAATATCTATATATTAAGTATAAATAAGTTTAGCCCGCTAAGGGTATCGATTATTACGTCTTTATTGCTTATTATTAAGGTCTTAGTCTTAATACTCTCGCTAAGCGCTTAACCTTCCGTTTTATATGCGTCCCGGAATTTAGTACGCTGCGGGGCCCTTAGTATAAAAAGCTTATTTCTATTAATTAAGAGTCTTAAAAACGCCTTAATTAGCGCGGCTATAGTAAATAAGGCTAAATAGTAATACTAAACTAAGAAATTACTAAGTATCCTTTAAGGCAGATTTCCGGTTAAGGCTTTTAAGCTAAACTTTATTAGTAGTATATAGTAAAAATATCCGCTAAGCTTATCGTCTTAAGGAAAGAGTAACTTTATTATAAGCTCGATTTAAAGGGTATTTAGCGGGTAAGGAGCCGGATAGTTTTAAAGTCGGCTTATCCTTACTTTTTTTATTTAAAGGATAATCGATTTATTTAAGTAATACTAAACTTAGTTTACTTAGTTATATAGGTTTTATCGTTTTATAGTTTATTCTTTATTAGTATTTTAAAAGCAGATTGCTTTTTAAAGGGTAATAGTCTTAGCTTAGCTAAGTAAGACTTATTTTATATCCTATTTAGCTTTATAAGCTATCGCGGTATAGTACCTTAAAAAAGGGTAAAGGAGATTATTAAACTAATATACTTAATAAGCTATAGCCCTTTCCGCTTTTATAGCCTACTTATCTTAGAGTTTTATTATAAGCGCGTTAAGAAAAAGGTATTTATTATTAAGGTTAAACTTAAAGGTTAATAAGAGCTTCTTACCGAAGAAAATATCGTTTAGTATCTAACTTCTTATAAGATAAGTACTTAATCGTATAATATAGTCGCTTTTAGCTTAGTAAATATTTAAGCGATTTTTATTTTAATAAGTAAGAATTGCTACTATTTACTATGCCTTATAGCATAAAGATAAGGGGATAAGGTATAGACTAATTACCGCTAGTTAAAGCTAGTACTATAAACTAATTACCGCTAGTTAAGCTAATATAACGGACTAATTACTATATATAAACGTATATAGGGGTTTAGAAATAGTAAAAAGCTTATTTATTTTTTTAAGGTATAGCTAGCTACTTTATACTTAGTTCTTTAAGCTAATTTTAAAGATCTCTAACTATACTATCTTTTTATTTATCGTTAATACGTAAATAAACTATAAATATCCTTTAAATATCGCTTAATAAACAAGGTATAAGCTTAGTTAAAAATACTATAAATTATAATTAAGAAAATCCTTTAAATATCTTTAAATATCCTTTAAAAATCGCGGTAAGGTTTATCCTATATCTTTTAAGGTGCTTCCTTAGTTAAAAATAAGTTAAACTATAGTTAGGATATCCCGCGGAAATCCTTAGATATCCCTTAAAGATACTAGCGGAATCCGTTTAGTAGTTTTTATAGTATCTTTTATAGTTAAAGACGTTATAAACTATAGTTAAACGTTATAAACTATAGTTAGGTAGGCTCTTAACCCTTTATAGTTATATCTTAAAAACCTTAGCGGGGTCCGACTAGTAATATTTACCGTATCTCCTTAAGCGAGCCTTTATAGGACGTGCTTTAAGCGTTCCCGCCGCGGGGTTTTATAAAGCACTTTAAGAGTAAAGTAAGGAGTCTAGGCATAGCTATTTAAATTCCGTAATAATAACAGCGGCCGTATAAGATTAAAAGCGGCACGCTAATAAGTTTAAGTCTTTAGTAAAAAGCTTTATATTAAAGGATAAAGTTTAATTAAATCTTTATAATTAAAAATTTAGCTGCTTAAAAAGAAACTTCATAAGTTATATATAAAGTTTATTCTGCGGAGAGTTATTAGCTTATAAGTAGTAAAGCTTAAAAGGTTACCTTTAAGAATATATAATAAGATTAATATAAACTTTTTATACTAAGTAGCTTAAGACTTTTTACTTAAGTAAGTTGTTTTAGACTTTTAACTCCTTATAATTTTAGTAAAAAAAGAGGAGGAGTTTATAATTAAAGAAGTAAACGCGGCTTATTAAAAAAGGTTAAGTAAAAGTAAGTAGTAGGAAGTCCTTATTAAGTAGCGCGGCTACTTAAACTTAACTTAAGAGCTTATATAAAAGCTTGCGGGCGCTATTATACTAAATAAGTTAAAAGTTTTTTATAAGCTAGTAAAGGAGAATAATAAGCCTAGCGATTAATGGCTTTTTTTAAGCGGTAATAAGGGTTAAGTAAAGCTAAGAAGAACGACTAATAGCCCTTAAAGTAATAATAAAAAATACGCCGGGCTAAGAATAATATTTTTATACTACTCTTAGTATAAAATAAAGGAGCCTTTATATAAAGACTTATAAACGCTATTAAGCTAATAATAGTAGGGGCCTTTATTAATTCTTAAAAGATAACTAATAAGCTAAGTAATAAGGTTAAACTAAAGCGGGAATAAAAGTTAAAAGGAAGTTTACTTATAAAAAGTTACTATAATTTAATTATTACTTAGCGCATTTTATAAAGTAAAAAAGAAAAAAACGGGTAATATTTAAAAGTAACTATAGCTTTTATATTATCCTTATTCTCTTACTTAGTATTATCTTTATTATTACCCTTATCTTTTTACTCCTCCTTATTATTATTATTATAATCTTACTCTTCCTTAAAGGCAGCCGCGGTAACTTTTAAAGCGCGGAAGCGGCCTTTTAGCTTAAATAATTAAGCGGCTATAGCGGTAAAGACGTTAAATAAAGCGGTAGTAGCGGTAAGCGTAATAATAGCGGCGGCAGTATAATAAGTAAAGCGGGTAGCTAAGGCGGTATTAGTAAAAAGAATAGATAAAAGCACTATAAAAAGAGCGATAAAAGTAATATTCTTAGCTAATATAGTTAGTATTAATCGTAGTAATAAGTAGAATAAAAGGGGAGGAAAGGAGATAAAAAGGACTTATTTAAGCACTTAGCTTATTCGCTTAAGTAAGTATAAGTAGTAGTAAGTAGCGGCGGCGGCTTTATTATAAAATCTAAACGGCTATGCTTAAACTCCTTACTTTACTTTTAAGGAGCTTTATAAAACCCCGCAATAAGAACGCTTAAATGCTACGGAGAAATATTGCGATAATACCGCACTGCTAAAAGGTCTCGCCCCGGCCTTAGTTAAAGGTTAGGACGCTAATTATTATCTATATGCTTATATCTTATATACTAACATATAAGTAGCTAGAGCGCTTATATCTTACGTTCCGTAATAATTACCGCCTCGAAAGGAAAGACGATAACGTCCTCGTTATCTATAAGATAGGACCTCCCCGGTTTATTAAGCCGGTGGCTAGAAGCTATACACGCTTATATTATTACGCGCGCCCGGGGGGAGCCTTATTTCTATACGGACTTATAGGTCCACTTTCTCGCGCGGGGATCAAACCTACGCTAAAGGAATTGCTACTATTTGCTATAAAGAAATAGTGCGATAATACCGCACTGCTAAAAGGTCTCGCCCCGGCCTTAGTTAGGGGTCGGGATGCTAATAATCGTCTATATGCTTATATTTTATATACTAATATATAAGTAGCCGGAGCGCTTGTATTTTATATTTTATAATATTAAAGCACGTATTATAAAGGCTTACTTAAGGAGATATAATAAATATTATTAATTAAACCTTAGTAAGATTTTTAAGATATAATTTTAAAGGCTTAAGAGCTTATTTTATTATAGTTTATAACGTTTTTAATTATTAAAAATACTATAAAAACTATTAAGCGGATTTTAGTAATATCTTTAAAAGATATTTAAAGATTTTTGCGGGGTATTTTAATTATAGTTCGGCCCGTTTTTAACTATAAAAGCACCTTAAAAGATATAAAATAGACTTTATCGCGATTTTTAAAGGATATTTAATAATATTAAAAGAATTTCCTAAATTATAGTTTATAGTATTTTTAACTAAGCTTATATTTAGTTATTAAGTAATTTTATTATAGTCTTTACGGTTTATCTATATATTATCGATAAATAATAAAATAGTATAATTATAGATATTTAAAATTAGCTTAAAGAACTAAGTATAAAGTAGTTAGCTATACTTTAAAAAAAGAATAAGCTTTTCATTATTTTTAAACCTTTATATACGTTTATATATAGTAATTAGTTTATTATATTAGCTTAATTAGCGGTAATTAGTTTATAATACTAGCCTTAACTAATAGTTATTAGTTTATAATATTAACCTTAATTAGCGGTAATTAATCCGCGCTTTATCCCCTTATCTTTATACTATAAAGCGTAGTAATTAATAGTAATTCTTACTTATTTAAACGGAAATCCTTTTAATATCCGCTAAGCTAAAGGCGATTATATCGCACGATTAAGTACTTATCTTATAAAAAGTTAAAGAGTAAATAATATTTTCTTTAATAAAAAGCTCTTATTAGCCTTTAAGTTTAACCTTTATAATAAGTACCTTTTTCTTAACGCGCTTATAATAAAACTTAAAGATAAGTAAGCTATAAAAGCGGAAAAAGCCGCGCCTTATTAAGTATACTAGTTTAATAATCTCCTTTACCCTTTTTTAAAGTATTATACCGCGGAAGCTTATAAAGCTAAAAAGAATATAAAATAAGTCCCGCTTAACTAAGCTAAGACTCCCGCCTTTTAAGAGGTAATCCGCTTTTAAAATACTAATAAAAGATAAACTATAAAACGATAAAACCTATATAACTAAGTAAGCTAAATTTAATACTACTTAAACGGATTAATTATCTTTAAAATAAAAGAAGTAAGAATAAGCTAACCTTAAAACCTTTTAACTCCTTGCTTACTAAATGCCTTTTAAATTAAGCCTATAATAAAGCTACTCTTTCCTTAAGATAATAAGCTTAGCGGATATTATTACTATATACTATTAATAAAGTTTAGTTTATAGGCTAAAACTTAAAATCCACCTTAAAGGATACTTAGTAGTTTCTTAGTTTAGTATTGCTATTTAGCATTATCCGCTAAAGCCGCGCTAATTAAGGCGTTTTTAAGACTTTTAATTAATAAAAATAAGCTTTTTACACTAAAAGGCTTATAGTAGATAGGATTTTAAAACGCGTATAAAATAAAAGGTTAAGTACTTAATAAAAGTATTAAGACTTAGACTTTAATAATAAGCAATAAAACCGCGGTAAGCGATACCCTTAATAAGCTAAACCTATTTATACTTAGCGTATAAATACTAAGACTAAGTATAGCTTTAAGCCCCTTAATAAAAATAGTAGTAATATTAAACAAATAATTCCTTAATCTCCTTTAAGCACTAAGAAAAAAAGACGCGCTTACTAAGCCTTAAAAAAAACCTTAACTATAAGCTAAGGATATAAGGATATTTAACTTATTAAGACCGCTAAAAGTATCCTTTAATAAAGTCTAAGAAGATAATAAAGCTAGTGTATTTTTAAGAGTAAACCGTTTTATTAACTTATCCGCTAAAACGCTAATAAAGGCGAGGCCTATATAAATAAATTAGCTATTTAATTACCTTCCTTCCTTTAAGGGAGCGCGGCGGAATAGCATTTTTTAAACCTTTTAAAACTATAATAAGAAGAGCTTAGTAAGCTTAGGATGAGACTAAGCTAATAAATCTCCGCCTTATATAAATAGTTTAAAATCCGCTTAAATATAATAATATAAGTACTTAATAAAGAGCACTTTACTATGAAAATTTAGTAATAAGGTGCGACTTTAAGTCTTAAATTTTATACTTATATTTTAAAGCTAAGGCCGCGCTTTATTAGCTAAACTACTTAATTATATTAATTTAATAAAGGCTAAATATTAATTTATAAAAGTTTTTTTACTATTTAGTAAAAAAAGAGGATATTAATAAATAGATTACTAAATATAAAGGAATACTTCCTTAGCTATAAGTTAAATATACTTAAGGATTTAAAAAGCACTTATTAGCGCAAAAGAAATAGGTCTAACTTATAAGAAGGCGAGGTCTAGCTAGCCGTGCCTTATATATACTAAAAAGATAGTTTAGGACGCCTTAACTATTTATTAAGGGCTTACCGGGACCACGGGTTATGTTTTTAAACCGCTTAATAAAGGCGGATATACTATAAGCTTTATAGCGTTTATTAAGTTTAAGGAGAAACCTATTTAAATAGCTAAAAATAGAAGCTAAGGTCCTTTAGCTTAAAAGAGAAAAGACTTTTAAGACTATACGCTCGTTAACTTTAAAGCTAAACTAAGAATACCTTATAATAAAAAAAAGAACTATAATAAAAATTAAGAACTATTTAAAAGAAAATAAGTATAATATAAAAAGAGCTTAAATAAATATTAATAAAAGCTTAAAAGAAAACGTAATCTATATTATAGTAAACTTAGTTTAAGAGACTAATAAAGTATATAGATTTTATAGCAAAGTATTCCCCTTTAAGAATAAACTCTATAGATATATTTAAGATAAATACCCCCTTAACCTTAGCTAAGATATTGCTATATAAAGATATAACTTAGAATAGTAAGTTATTATCTAAAAGCTATAAAGTGTTTAAATAGTTAGGGCTTCTTTTAATGTTTAACTATTATGCCTTAATAAGCCGTTATAATTTACTTATATACGCTTACTAGTCTATAAAAAGGAAAGGCCTAAGATAAATATTAAAGTCTATTTAGATATTAAGGTAGACTAAAGCCTTATTTAAGCCGACTTAGTAAAGACCTTTTAAGATTTATCTATAAACCTCTTTTAATAAATTCTTATTTTAAAAGTTAAAAAAACAGCTACTATTAAATAAGTAGAATTTACTATATATATACTAAAAATGCTAAATAGTAGCCTTATAGTTATAAAAGTAAGAATTAGCGCTTAAATAAGAAAACGCTTAGCGGTTAATATATTACTTATCTAAGAATATTTAGTTTCTTACTAAAAAGACCTTATTTACTTTATATTAGTCTTATAAATTAAGGCCTAAAAAGGGATTAAAGCCGAAGTTAAGATAGTTTAGCTAAAACTAGCAATATATAAATAGGTAATTTACTTAATTACTATAATAATTCTAGCTAGTTTTAGCTACGCCTTATTTATATAGGTTTAAGCACTGCTATAAAGGCGTAATATAATATTCTTTTTTAACGACTTTAACCTTGCTTAAATAACAATATAGGATTATAAAAGCTTTATAGCAATAAACTATTTTACGGAACTACTAATACTCCGCTAAAGCTAAAAGATAAAAATAATTACGGACCTTAATAAGCAGTTTTAGCTATATAAGGAGGGCGATATTAATACCCCCTTAGCGGAAGTCTTAATAAAAGATTTAAATAAAATAAACCTTATTAAGGACTTTTTATAAAAGGATCTTATAGTAAACTATAAGCTTAAAATCGGCTAAACTAAAGACTTACTTAAACTTATTACTAATAAAGGCGTTTAGATTTATACTAAGGATTTAGAATATATATTAAAAGTTTAAAATATCCTTTAATCGTTTCCCCGCCTTTAAAAAGATAAAGGAGTAGTATATATAGATTAGTCTAAATATATTCGCATTCCCTTAATTAAAGGATAGTAATACTAATAAGTTATATTAAGATTATATCTTTTAAGCGATAAGAATAAAAAGGTATTATATATAATATTTAGCTAGCTAACTTAGTAAGAACGATTAAAATAAGTTTATAAGCTAACTTTATTTACAGCGCCGGTATTTATAGTATAAAAAATAATAAACGGAAAGGAAAAAGGATAAAGAAGTCGTAGAATCTTAAGAGATTAACGCTATTACTAACTTAAATGCTTACTTAATGCCGCTTTAAAGCGATATAATTAAACGCCTTTAAAGAAAAAGTTTATTAATATAGTAAATATTTAATCGTTTTTCTATTTGTTTTTAGTCTATTAAAACTACTAAGAAAAGTTTATAGTTATAAGCTATTACGGGCTAAAAAGATTACTTATAATACTTATAAGCTTTAAAAACTTACTAGTATATATTTAAAAGTTTATTAATAACGTCCTTTATAGATACTAAGAATATATAATGGCTTATATTTATAATATTATTATCTATTTTAATATAGCTAAAGAATACTTTAAATACTTAAAAGTAATATTCCGCGCTTTTTATAACTATAATATTACCTTATTTAAGGTAAAGTTCTTTTTAGCATACCTATTTATATAACTCCCTAAATTTAAAGTAAACGCTATTAGCTTAATAAATATAAATAAACGCATATAAGCCTTAAAGAATATTGCGTTCTTAAAGAACCTTTAATTGCTTTAAAAATAAATTAGCCTTATTAAATAGCTATGCTATATAGACTTATATTTTACTAAGGGCGCTAACGTTTTATAAAAACAAAAGATAAAGCTACTTTAAGTAAGATAAGAAAAAGAAGTCTTTTTAAGGGGCTAAGGATAGGCACGATATACTATAATAGCCGCTTTTAAGCTTACTTTAAAAAAGAAAAAGGCCTTTATAAATCTAACTAAAAAAATCACTAAGCCTTAAATAATTTACTACTTTAACCCCGCTTAATAACTATTTATCTAAATCGATATATCTTAAGAATATAAAGTAATAGCTATAGCCTTTTTATTATAAAATTAAAATAGCTATGCTTAAACTTCTTACTTTACTCTTTAAGAGCCTTATAAAACCTTATAATAAAAACGCTTAAAGCACGTACTATAAAGGCTTACTTAAGGAGATATACCGGATATTACTAGTTAAACACCGCTAAGGTTTTTAAAATATAACTACGAAGGCTTAAAAGCCTATTTAACTATAGTTTACGATATTTTTAATTATAAAAGATACTATAGAAACTATTAAGCGGATTCCGCCGGTATCTTTAAAGGATATTTAAGGATTTCCGCAAGATATCTTAACTATAGTTTAACCCGTTTTTAACTATAAAACACCTTAAAAGATATAGGATAGACTTTACTACGATTTTTAAAGGATATTTAAGGATATTTAAAGGATTTCCTAACTATAGTTTATAGTATTTTTAACTAAGCTTATACTTAGTTTATTAAGTAATTTTATAAGGATATTTACGGTTTATTAATATATTAATAATAAACGGAAAGATAGTATAGTTTAAGATGTTTAAAATTAGCTTATAACTAAGTATTAAGTAGCTAGCTATACTTTAAAGAAAAGATAAGCCTTTTACTATTTTTAAACCTCTATATACGTTTATATATAGTAATTAGTCCGTTAAACCGGCTTAACTAGTAGTAATTAGTCTATAGTACCGGCCTTAACTAGCGGTAATTAGTCCGTAATACTAGCCCTAACTAGCGGTAATTAGTCCGCGCCTTATCTCCTTATCCTTATACTATAAAGCGTAGCACTTTTACTTAAAAGAAGGCACGGAATAAGATAAAAAGACTTTACTAGCTTAAACTAAGGTTTAGCTTATTATTTACTTAAGCCGCGCTCTTTAAAGCGGAGAACCTTAATACTAACTTATAAACCTTAAGTAGCTAGTTTAGTATAAGCAGTCTATTAACTACGTACTATAATACTATTTATAAAAACGCTATAAGCAGTCGTTTTTACTAACTATATAAGTACTTATAAAATTGTATACTAAAAATCCTTATTCTTTATTAATATTAAATTTAATAATAAGCTAGTCCTTACCTCTTAATACTTAAGCTAATTCTTACTTAAAGTATACTATATCTTAGGCATTAAAAATATTATGCCGGACGCCTTTTTACGTTTACTATATTAAGACGATAAGCGAGTATCCTTAAACTAAAAAGAGGAATTAAAACGTATTTAAGAAGATAAGACAATAAACTACGTATTTCTTTACGCGGAAGTAAAAATTAAATGCCCGCTTTACTAAAAATTAATTAATAAATATTGTTAAAGGTTAGAGCAGCAGCGAAATTGTGGGGAAATCAGGAGATCACGTGATATT
>JAPEBW010000662.1:0-43114 GCA_027405785.1 Ophiocordyceps robertsii
ATTTAGTATAAGTATCTTTAACGATCTCCTTAGTATAAGTCTTAAGGATATATAGTCTTTAGCGTCCGTTGTTCTTTATAAAGTATAGTAACCCCTATAACTAAAAGAATAAGAGTTTAAGGACCTTATCCTTATCTCTAAGCTACGCTATAATTTTTACTTACCGTATATCCTCTTAATATCCGTCGATTATTTTTTAGTAAAGTGGTAATTCGATTAATACTTCCGCGTAAAGGAATACGCGGTCTATTATCTTATCTTCTTAAATATATTTTAATTCCCCTTTTTAGTTTAAGGATACCGGCTTATCGTTTTAGTGCGGTAAACGTAAAAGCGCGTCCGGCACGACGTTTTTAACGCTTAAGATATAGTATACCTTAAGCGGGAATTAGCTTAAGTATTAAGATATAAGGACTAGCTTATTATTAGATTTTATATTAATAGAAAATAAGGATTTCTAATATACGATTCCGTAGGTACTTATATAGTCGGTAAAGATAACTACTTATAGCGTTCTTATAGATAGTACTATAATGCATAACTTATATACTGCTTATACTAAACCGGCTACTTTAAGTTCTATAAGCTAATATTAAAGTTCTCTGCTTTAAAGGGCGCGGCTTAAGTAAACGATAAGCTAGACCTTAGTTTAAGCTAGTAGCGTCTTTTTATCTTATTCCGTGCCTTCTTTTAAGTAAAAAGCTATAGCCGCTACTTTATATTCTCGGGATATATCGATTTAAATAAATAGTTATCGGGCGGGGTTAAAGGTATAAATCGTTTAAGGCTTAGTAAGTTTCTTAGTTAAAATCGCAAAGGCCTTTTCTTTTTTTAAAGTAGGCTAAAAAGCGGCTTTCGCCGCATATTAAGCCTATCTTTACCCCCTTAAGGGGACTCCTTCTTCTTATCCTACTTAAAGTAGCTTTATCTTTCGTTTTTATAAGACGTTAACTTCCTTAGCGAAATACGGGACTATATAGTATAGCTACTTAATAAGGCCGATTTATTTCTTAAGCTATTAAAGTTTCTTTAAGAACGCGATATCCTTTAAGGCTTATACGCGTTTATCTATATTTATTAAGCTAATAGCGTTTACTTTAAATTTAAGGAACTATATAAATAGGTATGCTAAGAAGGACTTTAGTCCGGATAAGGTAATATTATAGTTATAAAAGGCGCGGAATACGGCCTTTAAACATTAAAGGTGTTCTTTAGCTATATTAAAGTAGATAATAATATCGTTAATTTAAGCCGCCGCTTATTTTTAGTATCTATAAAGGATATTATTAATAAACCTTTAAACGTATACTAAGGAGTTTTTAAAGCCTATAAGTATTATTAGTAATCTTTTTAGCTTATAATAGCTTACGACTATAAACCTTTCTTAGTAGTTTTAGTAGACTAAGAAATAGTAAAAAAACGATTATATATTTACTATATTAATAAACTTCTTTCCTTAAAGGCGTTTAATTATATTGCTTTAAAAGGGCATTAAGTAAGCGTTTAAGGTAATAACGGCGTTAATCCTTTATAAGTCTATAACTACTTATCCCTTTTTCTTTCCGTTTACTATCTTCTATATTATAAATACTAGCGCTATAAAGAGGGCTAGCCTATAAACTCGTTTTAATCGGCTTTATATAAATAGCTAGCTAAATATTATATTTACTACCTTCTTATCTTTATCGCTTAATAAGTATAATCTTAATATAACTTATTAGTATTACTATCTTTTTACTAAAGGAATATATATATATTTAGATTTATCTATAAATATTACTCCCTTATCCTTTTAAAAGCGGGGAAACGATTAAAGGATATATTAGACTTTTAATGCGTATTTTAAGTCTTTAGCATAGATCCGGACGCCTTTATTAATAATAAGTTTAGGTAGGTCCTTAGTTCGGCCGATTCCGAGTTTATAGTTTATAATAAGATTCTTTTATAAGAAGTCTTTAGCGGGGTCTATTTTATCCGGATTTTCTATAAGGGCTTCCGGTAAGGGAGTAGTAGCGTCGACCTCCTTATATAGCTAAAACTGCTTATCAAGGTCTATAATTATCCTTACCTTTTAGCTTTAGCGGAGTACTAGTAGTTCCTTAAATTAGTTTATCGCCGTAAAGCTCTTATAATCTTATATTGTTATCCGGGCGAGCTTAAGGTTATTAAGGAAAAATATTATATTACGCCTTAATAGCGGCGCCCGGACTTATATAGGTAAGGCGTAGCTAGAACTAGCTAAAATCGTCGTAGTAACTAAGTAGATTACCTATCTATATATCGCTAGTCTTAGCTAAACTATCTTAACTTCGGCTTTAATCCCTTTATAGGCCCCGATTTATAAGACTAACGTAGAGTTAATAAGGTCCTTTTAATAAGGAATTAAAAAGTCTTAGCTAAGTAATATATTAGCCGCTAAGCGTTTTACTATTTAAGCGCCGATCCTTATTTTTACGACTATAAGGTTACTATTTAGCCTTCTTAGTATATATATAGTAAATTCCGCCTATTTAATAATAGCTATCCTTTTTTACTCTTTAGATAAGAATTCGTTAAGAGGAGTTTATAGTTACGTTTTAAAAGGTCTTTACTAAGTCGGCTTAAATAAGGCTTCGGTCTACCTTAATATCTATATAGGCTTTAATGCTTATCTTAGGCCCTTCTTTTCTATAAACTAATAAGCGTACGTAAGTAAATTATAATAGCTTATTAAGGTTTAATAGCTAGACGTTAAAAGAAGCCTTAACTATTTAAACGCTTTATAGCTTTTAAATAACTACTTACTATATTAAGCTACGTCTTTATATAGTAACGTCTTAGTTAGGGTTAAGGGGGTGTTTATCTTTAACGTATTAGTAAAGCTTATTCTTTATAGGGAATACTTCGCTATAAAATCCGCATACTTTATCCGCCTCCTATACTAAGTCTACTATAATATAGATTACGGTTTTCTTTAAGCTTTTATCGGTATTTAACTAAGCTCTTTTTATATTATACTCTTTATCCTTTAAATAGTCGTTAGTCTTTATTA
Source organism: Ophiocordyceps robertsii (assembly GCA_027405785.1). NCBI lineage: Eukaryota > Fungi > Ascomycota > Sordariomycetes > Hypocreales > Ophiocordycipitaceae > Ophiocordyceps > Ophiocordyceps robertsii. The sequence continues at coordinate 3,032 of JAPEBW010000662.1, forward strand.
TAGTTCTTTCCTTAATTATAAGGTATGCCCGTTTTAGCTTTAGTATTAGCGAGCGTATAGTCTTAAAGGTCCTTTTTCTTTTAAGCTAAAAGACCTCGGCTTATATTCTTAGCTATTTAAGCGGGTTTCTTCCTTAGCCTAGCGAGCGCTATAAGGCTTAAGGTATATTTACCTTTACTAAGCGGTCTAAAAACGTAACCCTTAGTCTTAGTAAGCCTTTAATAGATAGCTAAGGCGTCCCGGACTATCTTTTAAGTGCGTATAAGGTATAGCTAGCCGGCCCTTGTCTTTTTATAGGTTAAACCTATTTCTTTCGCGCTAGTAAGTACTTTTAAGATCCTTAAGTATATTTAACTTATAGCTAAAGAAGAATTTCCTCGTATTTATAAATCTATTTATTAATATCCTCGTTTCTTACTATATATTATAAGGATTTTTATAAGTAAATATCTAGCTTTTAGTAGATTACTATAGTTAAGTAGTTTAGCTAGTAAAGCGCGGCCTAAGCTTTATATCGTAAGCGCGATATCTAAGACTTAAAGTCGGATCTTATTACTATATCTTTAATAGTAAAATACTTTTTATTAAGTGCTTATATCGCTATATTTAAGCGGATTCTAAACCGTTTTTATAAGGCGGATATTTATCGGCTTAGTCTAACGCTAAGCTCGCTAAGCTTTTCTTATTATAGTTCCGAGAGGTCCTTAAAATACTATTCCGCTATACTTCCTCGGAGGAAGGAGGGCAATTAAATAGCTAATTTATCCGTATAGGCCTCGCCTTTACTAGCGTTTCGGCGGATAAAGTTAATAAAATAGTCTACTCCTTAAAACGTATTAGCCTTATCGTCTTCTTAAACTTTATTAAAAAATACCTTTAAAGGTCTTAATAGGTTAAATCTCTTTATATCCTTAGCTTATAATTAAGGTTTTTCTTAAAGCTTAGTAAGCATATCTTCTTTTTTTAATACTTAAAGGAGATTAAGGAATTATTCGTTCGATATTACTACTATTCCTATTTAGGGGCTTAAGGCTATACTTAGTCTTAATATCTATACGCTTAGTATAGATAGGTTTCCCCCGCTAAAAGTATCGCTTACCGCGTCCTTATCGCTTATTATTAAAGTCTTAGTCTTAATACTTTTACTAAGCGCTTAACCTTCCGTTTTAAATACGTCTCGGAATTTAGTATACTATAAGGCCCCCGGCGTAAGAGGCTTGTTTTTATTAATCGAGAGTCTAAAAAATGCTTTAATTAGCGCGGCTATAGCGGATAAGGCTAAACAATAATGCTAAACTAAGAAACTGCTTAGTATTCTTTAAGGCCGATTTTTAGTTAAGGCCCTTAAGCTAAACTTTATTAGCAATACGCGGTAGAAATATCCGCTAAGCTTATTATCTTAAGGAAAAAGTAACTTTATTATAAGCTCGATCCGGAGGGTATTTAGCGGGCGGGGAGCTAGATAGTTTTAAGGTTAGCTTATCCTTATTTCTTTTATTTAAAGGATAATCGATTTATTTAAGTAATACCGAATTTAGTTTACTTAGTTATATAGATTTTATCGTTTTATAATCTATCCTTTATTAGTATTTTAAAAGCGGATTGCCTCTTAAAAGGTAATAGTCTTAGCTTAGCTAAGTAGGACTTATTTTATATCCTATTTAGCTTTATAAGCTATTATAGTATAGTACCTTAAAAAAGGGTAAAGGAGATTATTAAACTAGTATACTTAGTAGGCCGCGGCCTCTTCCGCTTTTACGGCCTACTTATCTTAAAGTTTTATTATAAGCGCGTTAAGGAAAAGGTACTTATTATTAAGGTTAGACTTAAAAGCTAATAAGAGCTTTTTCCTAAAGAAAATATCGTTTAGTATTTAACTTCTTATAAAATAAGTACTTAATCGTGCGATATAGTTACTCTTAGCTTAGTAGATATTTAAGGGATTTCCGTTTAGATAAGTAGGAATTACTACTATTTACTACGCTTTATAGTAAAAGGATAAGGAGATAAGGCGCGGACTAATTATAACTAGTTAAGGCCGGTACTACGGACTAATTATAGTAAGTTAAAGCCGGTATTATAAGTTTTATTACCGCTAGTTAAGCTAGTATAAAGGACTAATTACTATATATAAAAATATATAAGGGTTTAGAAATAATAAAAAGCTTATTTATTCTTAAAGGTATAGCTAGCTACTTTATACTTAGTTCTTTAAGCTAATTTTAAGGATTTTTAACTATACTATCTATTCCGGAATTTAAACGGCTACGCCTAGACTCCTTACTTTACTTTTAAGGAGCCTTATAAAACCCCGCGATAAGAACGCTTAAAGCACGTACTACGAAGGCTCGCTTAAGAAGATACGAAGAATATTACTAGTTAGACCTTACTAAGGTTTTTAAGATATAACTATAAAGGGTTAAGAGCCTACTTAACTATAGTTTATAATATCTTTAACTATTAAAGATACCGTAGAAACTATTAAGCGGATCTTATTAGTATCTTTAAGGGATTTTTAAGGATTTTTATAGGATATCTTAACTATAGTTTAACCCGTATTTAACTATAAAAGCACCTTAAAAGATAAAGGATAAACCTTTTTATAATTTTTAAGGGATATTTAAGGATATTTAAAGGATTTCCTTAACTATAGTTTATAGTATTTTTAATTAGGCTTATACTTAGTTTATTAAGCGATTTTATAAGAATATCTATAGTTTATTTATATACTACGGATAGTATAGTTAAAGATCTTTAAAATTAGCTTAAAGAACTAAGTATAAAGTAGCTAGCTATACCTTTAAGACTAAATAAGCTTTTTACTATTTCTAAACCCCTATATACGTTTATATATAGTAATTAGTTTATTATACTAGCTTAACTAGCGGTAATTAGTTTATAGTATTAGCCCCGACTAATAGTAATTAGTTTATAGTACTAGCTTTAACTAGTAGTAATTAGTCCGCGCCTTACCCCTTTATCCTTACGCCGTAAGGCGTAGTACTATTTATAGTATATAGATAAACTATAAATATCCTTATAAAATCGCTAAAAAACTAAATATAAGCCCGGTTAAAAATACTATAAATTATAATTAAGGAAATCTTTTAAATATCCTTAAATATCCCTTAAAGATCGTAGTAAGGTTTATCCTATATTTTCTAAGGTGCTTTTATAGTTAAAAATAAGTTAAACTATAGTTAAGATATCCCGCGGAAATCCTTAAAAATCCTATAAAGATACTAGCAAAATCCGCTTAATAGTTTTTATAGTATCTCTTATAGTTAGAGATATTATAAACTATAGTTAAGTAAGCTTTTAACCTTTTATAGTTATATCCTAAAAACCTTAGCGGGGTCTAACCGGTAATGTTTATTATATCTTTTTAAGCGAGCCTTTATAGTACGTGCTTTAAGCGTTCTTATCGCGGGGTTTTATAAGGCTCCTTAAAGGTAGAGTAAGGAGTCTAGGCGTGGCCGTTTTAATTCCGTAATACTATTAGCTTAATAAATATAAATAAACGCGTATAAGCTTAAAGGGATATCGCGTTTTTAAAGAACCTTTAATAGCTTAAAAAATAGATCGGCCTTATTAAGTAGCTACGCTATATAGTCGTTTATTTCGCTAAGGAAGTCGATATCTTATAAAAACGAAAGATAGAGCTACTTTAAGTAAGATAAAAAGAAAGAGTCTTTTTAAAAGGCTAAGAACGGGCTTAATATACCGCGAAAGCCGCTTTTTAGCCTATTTTTAAAGAAAAAAAGGCCTTTACGAATTTAACTAAAACTCTTACTAAGCTTTAAACGATTTACTACTTTAACTTTACTTAATAACTATTTATTTAAATTAGTATATCTTAAGAATATAATGTAGTAGCTATAGCTTTTTACTTAAAAAAAGGTATAAAATAAGATAAAAAGACGTTACTAGCCCGGATTAAAGTCTAGCGTATTATTTACTTAAGCTACGCCTTTTAAGATAAAGAGTTTTAATACTAGCTTATAAAACTTAAAGTAACCGGTTTAGTATAAGCAGTCTATAAGTTATATATTATAGTACTATTTATAAGAACGCTATAAGTAATCGTCTTTACTAACTATATAAGTACTTATAAAATTATATACTAAAAATCCTTATTTTTTACTAATATAAAATCTAATAATAAGCTAGTTTTTGCGTTTTATACTTAAGCTAATTCCCGCTTAAGGTATACTATATTTTATACGTTAAAAACGTTATGCTAAATGCCTTTTTACGTTTACTATACTAAAACAATAAGCTAGTATTCTTTAACTAAAAAGAAAATTTAAAATATATTTAAGAAGATAAAACGATAGACTATATATTCCTTTATACGGAAGTATTAATTAAATTACCGCTCCGCTTAAAAATAATCAACGGATATATAAAGGATATATAGTAAGTAAAGATTATAGCGTAGCTTAGCAATAAAAATAGTATCCTTAAACTTTTATTCTTTAATTATAAAGGTTACTATACTTTATAAAGAACGATAAACGCTAAAAACTATATATCCTTAAAACCTATACTAAAGGGATTATTAAAAACGGTTATACTAAATATTTTTATACTAGCTATACCTATATATAATAAGATCTATTAAAGAGCTTCTTAATTTTATAGCTTAGTAAATACTTAAATAAGGTTATAGATAGCTAGAATACTTATTACTATAACTAAACTAACTAAAGTAAGATATTAAAGTAGCTTATTTTAATTTAAAGCCCGCTAGTTTTATACTATATAATAGCGATAGACTTTATTATCGGGCTTTTAGTAGTTTAAGCCGAATAATCCTTATAAAAAGATCCTATAAGGAACTTTTTTAATACCTTACTAACTATAATTAATAAAACTTAAAAAATATATCTCTTTATTTTAAGCAATAACTAGTTTATAGCGGAAAACTAAGTATAAGTATTATATATTAAGCTACTTAGCGCTAACTAAGGGATTTTAAAGGGAATAATCTTTAACTAAGATGTAAAGTTTTCTTTAATATTTAAGCGGACCTTATAATAAGCCTTTAAATCGAAGCTTTTTATATTTACTACTTAGTACCTTTAAACCGATAGCTTATTAAAAAGGCGAAACTAGACTATAAAAATCGCGCTATGATTCTTAACCGCTAATTTCCTAGACTTATACTAAACTAATATACTAATTGCCTTTTAGTTTAGCTTTAATAATTCCTTTTTCTTTATAATTTATATAGCCCTTAATAAGCTTATTATAAGGATAAGAACAAACGACGGCCTTTAGCTTTTTAATAACTACTTATACTTTTATAGCTATAAGGTCTTATAAGAAAAAGCTAAGTTAGCTATCGCTTATACTTAGGCCGCTATAAAGGATATATATAATAAGAAATACCGCTTATTAAAATTTAAGCTTAGTAATTAAGTCTAGCTATAACTTAATAAAGGTTATTATATCGCGGATAGTAGACTAGTAAAGGTTTAAAAAAGACGTATTAAGATATTTAAAGTTACTATTAAAGTAAGATAGCTTATATACTAGTTAAATATAAAAGGGTCTTTTAATATTTATCCGGTTATTTTAATAGTATAACTACACTTAGCGGATAAGCTAGCTAAATATATAAGCTTAGTTTAAAATAAAAAGATACCGTACTTAAATAAGTAAAAAGTAAAATAAATCTTATAAAGCTATATAATAAAGAAAGGCGGCGGAAAGCTAAGGAAGAAGTTCTTTATAGCTTAAAAAGGCTAGCTAAGTAGCTATAACTTATAAGTAAACGAAAAAGCAGTCTTTTAAATAAAGATTTTAAAAGCCTTTAAAAAGCATAAAAGAAATTAATAACTAAAGTAGTTTAAATAAAAGCATAACGCGCGGCCTTAATAACTTAATATAAAACTCTTTAACTAAACAAATTAAGCGGTTAGGCCTAAGTATAAGACTTAAAGGCTATTATAAGTTATAAAAAACTATAACTTACTACGCTTAAGGTAATTAATTATTTTAATAATAATATACTGCTATTTACCTTAAGTAATAAGGCCTTTTTAGCTTTATAGTATACTTATTTAAATTCTCTCTGCCGCTTACCCTCTCTCCTTTTTTTTCTTCTTTTTATAACTATATTTTACTTTACCGCTAGTTATAGCCTGCTATACTTTACTTACTCTTATATATATAACTTTCTTTACTTTAAGCTTACGATCTTTATACTTTTATTTTTAGTCTTTTTATCGTTTAATATCTTTTATAGCTAGGACTAGCTCTTTCGCAACTAATCTTTTAACCCGCTTTTTTATAAGCCTTTATACCTTTAATATAAAAGATATAAGCAGGCGCTTAAGCTTTATAAAAATAAGGCGGCTATTCTTTATAGCCTTAAGTCCTTTAGTAAGAGTTAGAACCTTTAAGTTCAAGCTTCTATATAAACCTACGCAGCTTTCTATAACCGCACGAAAGCTAATAAATTTAACTTAAATTTTAGTATTATAAAAGATAGCTTATACTACCCTTTTTAAATACTTAACTTAAACGACTTACCTTTTAGCCTTATACTATACTTTAGTTTAAATAGCTAGTTTTATAGTAACTTAACTATACCTCTTACTTAGCCTTTACTATCTAAAAGCCCCCGCCGCTTATATATTTTTTAAGGTATAGCTAAAAATCTTTATTAATAAAATAACTAGCCGATACTTAATTCTTTTAAGTTAGATAACCTTGCTATAGTCCTAAGACTTATAGTAGCTATTATAGCTAGCGGAAACCTGCTTTAGCTTAACGATTAAAATAATATTTATACCGTTCTTAACTATATATTTAAAGCTAAGCTTAATTAGTTTATAGCTAGGTTTATAGCGGCGTCTTAAGCTATTATAGCTAAAACCCTATCTTACTTTATATATAGTTTAGCCCGCGCTATAAAATCCCCCTTTTAGCTTATAGCCGCTATAAGCTTTAAAGACTTCTTAAGTCTTACTTAGCAAAGGCTTTTTTACTCGCTACTATACTTAGCCCGGCTATATAAAGGCGTATAAACGCCTTACTATAGTCTATCTACCGTCTTTCCTTAACTAAAGGAGATAGCGATAACTAGCCTTAGAATATATTCCGCCGCTTAATCTTATAAAAGCTACTAATAGTAACTAATATAATCCTTAATAAGCCTAGCCTTATAAGCTTATACTTTAGCGATAAGATTATAATAAATAAAAGTTTCCGCTTAGCTATAAATTACGTTAAGTTTTACTTATAGGCTTATAAAGAGTCTAAACGCGACTTAACTTTAACTTAAGCAATAAAATCCCTAGGCTTTAATATCCGCCTTATTAGCCGCACTAACTACGCGCTTTATATTCTTACTTTTAAGGCCCCCTTTATAAAGAGGTTTTTTAAGACTATTAAACACGTTTAAACCTTAAGAGTAAGAAGTTAAGCACTAAAGCTATAAAGGACCTTATTACCCGCTTTTAAGCGGGAATATAAACGTTTAATACCTTAATACTAACTATACTTATTAATATTAGCGGGACGGCCTACCTTTACTTTAATACCTTCTTAGTAGCTATACGCGCGTTGATTAGCGGAAAGGTAGAAGTAGTAACGCTATATAAAAAGGATAATAAGTTAAAAAGCCCGATAATAAAAAGCAAGGGATAACTATAATAGCGGTAGTAAGTAAGATATAATATCTCGCTTATAAGCGGCTTATAAAGCGAGTAAGTAGTATAGGAAATTTAGCGGAGGATTGAAAAACGGCGTAAAAGTTAAGTAGGATAATAATATAAAATAAGGCTTAAATAAAGCTAGTTTTTAATAACGTATCCCGCTAAGGAATTCGAATATTTCTTAGTATAATAACTTATTATTCCTTAATAAGTACTTAAACGCACGCTTTAAAGGAAAGTTAGAAAACCTTACTATAAGTTTTAGCTAAACGCGCTAATCGCTTTAATAAAGATAAAGATATATAACTAAATAGGAGGTAAGGATTTATAATAAAAGCGGCTTATTAACTATCTTAAGCTACTTAGCTACTATTAGCTAAATAGGCTAAAAAAACTATTAAAAGAATAAAGATAGCGTATTATTAATATAGTATAAAAACGCTACTATAAAGCTATTACTTAGCGCCCCCTTTACTTTATTTTTACTTTAAACTAATAAGGATATTAGCTTTTCCTTTTTACTTAAAGGAGTTATTATAAAATTTAAATAGCTATATTTAGACTTTTTACTTTACTTTTAAAGAGCCTTATAAAACCCCGCGAAAGGAATACTTAAAGTATATCTTATAAAGGCTCGCTTAAGGAGATATAACGAAGATTATTAATTAGACCCCGCTAAGGTTTTTAAAATCTAATTATAAAGGCTTAAGAGACTACTTAATTATCGTTTATAAGATTTCTAATTATAAAGGATACTATAAAAACTACTAAGCGGATTCCGCTAGGATCTTTAAGGGATATTTAAGGATTTCCGCGGGATTTCTTAATTATAGTTTAACCCGTTTTTAATTATAAAAGCACCTTAAAAGATATAAGATAAACTTTACCGCGATTTTTAAAGGGTATTTAAGCATATTTAATAGATTTCCTTAATTATAGTTTATAGTATTTTTAACTAAGCTTATACTTAGTTTTTCTAGAAATTCTACGAGGATATTTATAGTTTATATATATATTAACGATAAATAAAAGGATAGTATAGTTAAAGATCTTGAAAATTAGCTTAAAGAACTAAGTATAAGTAGCTAGCTATGCCTTAAAAAATAAATAAGCTTTTTACTATTTTTAAACCCTTATATACGTTTATATATAATAATTAGTATGTTATACCGGCTTAACTAGCGGTAATTAGTTTATAGTACCGGCTTTAACTAGTAGTAATTAGTCCGTAATACTAGCCCCGACTAGTAGTAATAAGTCCGCGCCCTGTCCCCTTATCCTTACGCCGTAAGGCGTAGTAAATCCTTAATATCTTATTAATTACGCGCTATTTTAATTAATTAAACTATATATCTTATTTTCCTCTTACTTAATATACCCGCTAGTATATCTTAATCGCGGCGTAATAATACGTTAAGTATTACTATAAACCTCTTAAGGTAATGCTTTAGTATAATATAATATAAAGTAAGTTTTATCGCTTATTTAATTTTCTTTTTATTAAAATCTCTTTTTATTATTAAGTACTTTTAGTTCTTATAAGCTATTAATATTATAACTGCTAATATATTATATAACTTGGCCCTTAAAAAGGCTAAATATCTTATAATAATAAGTAGCCTTTTATTATAAATTAGGTAGTTATACTTTACCGCGTTTAGGTATTTTAAAAAAAAGACTACTAAGTATTATATTTTATTAAGCCTTATTTATAATAATATACTACTTATTATATACCTTAAGTGGTTTATCTTTAGGTTTTAATCTCTTTTAAGGTTATATAACTATAGTAGTAGCATATTATAAAACGCTTTTTTAATACATTTAAATATAGTTTAGTACTTATTAGCCTATAAAAAGGTTATATTCTTTTTATATTAACTTTTAAAGTATTATAAAGCTAAAACGTAAAGCGGAATAAAAGTATAATAGTAATTTATAAACTTAAAAAAACTTTAAACGCCTTTAATATTCCTTAGCGCTTATTATATTTATATAGCTTAAATCTTTTCTTAGTAATATTAAACTTTGTCCTTATCTTATATAATAAAACCTAAGTACTTTAAGTTTTTTATTATAAAGTTATACCTTTATATGTTTAGCGTAAAGCTTACTTTTAATAGCTTTTTAAGCACTTTCACTACTTTCTTTTAAGAGTTATAAAGCGACCTTAATAAGTAAATTAGTATATGTTTATATATACTTTAATAAACTTATAAAGGTAGTTTTTTAATACTTAGTTAATATAGCGTAAAAAGGTAGCTAGCGTGTTTATAAAGCTAAATAAGTATACTTACTACCTAAATAAACTAAACTTTATTTTAAAGGCTTTTTTAAACTTTTAGCCTTTTGCGATTTTAACCTTATAAAACGCTAAAATGATATTAAGTTTTTTAAACTAATATACCTTTATTAACATCTATAGTATTTTTATAATTAATAATAGCATATGTGTATCTATTTTTATAGTTATATATTAAGCTTAGTAGTTATAATAAAAGTATAAGCAGCTATTAAATTTCCTTTTAAAGAATACTAGCGCTATAGCAATCAGCTACTTAAGTAGATAAAGTTTACTATTTACAACTTATTTAAAGTCTTTAGTAGGATAAAGAGGTTTTCTTTTAATATATTATATAGCGGCTTTTATAATAGTAATAGCTTTTTATTGTCTTTATTTAAAATAAGATAAAAGTTATAGTTTATCCTTAGTTTAAACAGGGGTTTCTTAAGTGCTTTTATAAGTATAAAAAGAACTAAGTAAGCTTCTAATACTTAGGCGAGGATTTAGTCTACTAAGTTAATTAGCGTTTTAAATTAAAAGGCCCTTTTTACGTTTTTTATTATAATTGCTTTTATATTTAATACTTATAGTTGCCCTTAATTATTCCTTAAAGCCTTTTCTTATTAATACTCCGCCGTTAAGATTAAGGCGCGTATTAGCTTCGCTTTTTAAATCCTTTTAATTCTCACGGCTATTTTTAACTTTTAAAAGCCGATTTAAATCCCCGCCTTTTATACTTAATCTTATTACCGCTAGCATTATAAACAACCTTATTCCTCTTTATTTATAGTCTCTTTAAGAGAATATCTTAGCTTAACTTTAGTATTATATAAACAAACGTTTATTTTAAAGACTTACTTATTTTTATCTTTAATACTACGATTCTTTTTATTTAAAGCGTTTATATATCTATTTAAAAGAGCTATAGCCGCTTTTTTATTTTATTTATAAAAAGCATTTATAGCTTTATTACTATACTTTTACTTATTATAATATAATAGTAATAGCTTATATTTATAAGCGTATTAAGCCTTTTTTTTATTAATACTAACCTAAAGTAATACTAAGTTTAGCATAAGGAACCTTTTTATTAACTTTTAAGCTATTTATTATTTCTCTTTTTCTTTTAGCGCTTAACTTTATGTTAAAATTCCTTTTTTTTAATTTAAATCTACTTTAATTCTTCCCTTAGTTTTAACTATAGCTACTTATAAAGTTTTATCCTTTTTCTTTTATAAAAGTAAGCAATATACCTTATAATCCTATAGAAGAAATAATTTATATATTAAGTTAAACTTATCCTTCTCCCGGGTAAGCTATAATAATAATTCTATTTATTAAGGTATTGCTCTTAAAGTCCTTTTAGTCTTAGGTCGCACTTCTTATTGCCTTCTTTTAGCCTTTAAATAGCTACTTCGTATATTAAACCTTCTTAAGCTTTATTATAATTTAAACTACTTAATTAATATACGCCGAGAAGGTTAAAGTTAAAAAGTTAATTATTATAAGTACCTCCTTAAAGCAAAGGCTTAAGGTGCTCTTTAAAAATAAGATCTATATATTATATAGCTATAACCCCTTTTTTCACTTAAAAGAGCTTTTACTTTAACTTTTAGAGGAATGTTATAAACGTTGCATTTTTGCTTTATTTAATTGTATAGATAGTAGCCGTAGCCCGTAACTAAATATCTATAGTAAGTAAAATTAAGTTAAGGTATTTAAAGAACTCTTAATAATTATAACCTTAATCCGTACTAGTGCTATAATAAGTTGCTATAGTTTATTATAAGCCGGTGTTAAAAGAGTTATAAATTAATTAAGCAATCTCTTTTAAGCTTAAAAAGAAGTTTTAGTTAATCTTATACTTTTTTTTATCTATATTATACTTAAGGCGTAAAGTAGTAGCATTAGCTATTAAACTTCTTTAAAGCTAAAAGTAGCTTTTATAAGTTTTTCTTTTTTATTCCTTTTTTACTAAGTATTATAACCCCCGCTATTATATTATAAAGTAGTATAAAGTCGCTAGTTAGTAAGCTAGTCTCTTTTTATATATATATTCTTATTATATTTTTAAGCTTTTTTATTAAGGCTTTAAATAAGCTTATTAATTATGAAATCAATTACTAGCTTACTTAAACTTAGTAGCTTATTATAATAGTCTCTGCTTAAAGTAAAAAAATAACTTACTTAACTTTTATTTAAATATTAGCCTCTTTTAGCTTTTTCTTTTGCCCTTTTTAAGCTTAGCCCCTTTATACTAAGTAGCCTTTTTACTTATATTATATTATTAATAATAAGTTCTTTTCTTAAGGTATATAGTTTTCTTAAGATTAAGTTTTAAATATACTAAGAGCTAGTATATACTTAATTTAATAGTATATAGCTTAATAATGTTTAAATTAAAGCTAAGAAATAAAAGAGAAAAACTTTATTAAGGCTATATATCTACTTACTTCTAAATATCGCTTAAATAGCTTATACTTTAGTTAAGTTTAAGCTAAGTACTACGCTATATAGCGTAAGGATAAGCTAATAAGGCGCGGACTAAATATAGCTAGTTAAGGCCGGTACTACGAACTAATTACCGCTGGTTAAAGCCGGTATTATAAACTAATTACTGCTAGTCGGGCCGGTATAATAAACTAATTACCGTATATAAATATATATATAGGTTTAGAAATATTAAAAAGCTTATTTATTCTTTAAGATATAGCTAGCTACTTTATACTTAGCTCTTTAAGCTAATTTTTAGGATCTTTAACTATACTATCTTTTTATTTATTATTAGTATAGAAATAAACTATAGATATCCTTATAAAATTACTTAATAAACTAAGTATAAGCCCGGTTTAAAACACTATAAACTATAGTAAGAGAAATCCCTTAAATATCCTTAAATATTCCTTAAAAATCGCGGTAAGGTTTATCCTATATCTTCTAAGGTGCTTTTATAGTTAAAAATAGGTCGAACTATAGTTAAGATATCCTACGGAAATCCTTAGATATCCCTTAAAAATACTAGCGGAATCCGCTTAGTAGTTTTTATAGTATTTTTTATAGTTAAAACGTTATAAACTATAGTTAAGTAAGCTCTTAAGCCTTTATAGTTATATCTTAAAAACCTTAATAAGGTCTAACTAATAATATTTATTATATCTCTTTAAGCGAGCTTTTATAGCACATGCTTTAAGCGTTCTTATTATTAGGTTTTATAAGGCTCCTTAAAAGTAAAGTAAGGAGTTTAAGCATAGCTGTTTAGATTTTATAATAACTCTCTTAAGTAAGAAAGAAAAACTAACGTCCTTATTAGTTTAAAGTTAAAATAAAGTAAAAGGGGCACTAAGTAATAGCTTTATAATAATATCTTTATACTATATTAGTAGTGCGCTATCGTTATCCTTTTAATAGTTTTTTTTTCGGCCTATCTAGCTAATAGTAGCTAGATAGCTTAAAATATTTAGTAAATAGCTTTTATTATAGATCTTTACCTCTTATTTAGCTATACGTCTTTATCTTTATTAAGGCGATTAGCGCGTTTAGTTAAAACTTATAATAATGTTTTCTAACTCTCCTTTTAAGCATGCGTTTAGGTACTTATTAAGTAGTAAGGAGTCTTTATACTAAGGAATATTTTAATTCCTTAGCGGGATACGTTATAAAAAACTAGCTTTATTTAAGCCTTATCTTATATTATTATCTTCCTTACCCTTTACGCCGTTTTTTAATACTTAGTTAAGTTTCTTTTATTACTTACTAGCTTTATAAGTCGCTTATAAGCGAGATATTATATCTTACTTACTACTATTATTATAGTTATCCTTTACTTTTTATTACTAAGCTTTTTAACTTATTATCCTTCTTATGCGGCGCTATTACTTAAGCCTTTTTACTAACTAATGCGCGTTAAGCGATTAAAAAAGTATTAAGGTAAAGGTAAGCTATCTTAGTAATATTAATAAGTATAGTTAGCACTAAGGTATTAAACGTCTATATTCCCGCTTAAAAGCAAGTAATAAGGTCCTTAATAGCTTTAATGCTTAACTCCTTACTATTAAGATTCTAAACGTACTTAATAGTCTTAAAAAACCTCTATATAAAAGGGGCCTTAAGGGTAAAAATATAAAGCGCGTAGTTAGTATAGCTAATAAAGCGGATATTAAAGCTTAAGAATTTTATTACTTAAGTTAAAGTTAAGTTACGTTTAAACTTTTTATAAGCTTATAAGTAAAACTTAGTATAGTTTATAGCTAAGCGGAAACTTCCGATTATTATAATCTCGTTGCTAAAGTATAAGCCCGCGAAGCTAGGCTTATTAAGAATTATATTAGTTACTATTAATAGCTTTAATAAAATTAAGTAGCGGAATATATTACGAGGCTAGTTATTGCTATCTCTTTTAGTTAAGGAGGAACGGCGGATAGACTATAGTAAGGCGCTTATATACTTTTATATAGCTAAACTAAGTTTAGCGGTAAGTAAAAAGAGCGTTTATTAAGCGGGATTTAATAAGTCCTTAAGGCTTATAGCGGCTATAAGCTAAGAAGGGGATTTTATACCGCGGGCTGAACTAAATATAAAGTAAGATAGGGTTTTAGCTATAAGAGCTTAAGACGCTACTATAAACCTAGCTATAAACTAGTTAAGCTAAGCTTTAAATATATAGTTAAGGATAGCGTAAACGTTATTTTAATCGTTTAACTAAAGCGGGTTTCCGCTAGCTATAGCAGCGACTATAAATCTTAAGACTATAGCGAGGTTAGTTAACTTAAAGGCGTTAAGTATTAGCTAGTTATTCCGCTAATAAAGATTTCTAGCTACGCCTTAAAAAATATATAAGCGGCGGGGGATTTTAAATAGTAAAAGCTAAGTAAGAAGTATAGCTAAGTTACCGCGAAACCGGCTATTTAAACTACGCTATAGTATAAAGCTAAGAGGTAAGTTATTTAAGTTAAGTATTTAAAGAAGGTAGTATAAGCTATTCTTTATTATACTATAATCTAAGTTAGATTTATTAGCTAAAGCGCGGTTGCGGAAGGCGGTATAGGTTTATGCGGAAGCTAAAACGTAAAGGTTTTAACTCTCGCTTCAGGACTTAAGGTTATAAAGAATAGCCGCCTTATTTCTATAAAGCTTAAGCGCTTATTTATATCTTTTAAATTAAAAGTATAAGGGCTTAAAAAAAAGCAAGCTAAAGAAATAGTTTTAAAATAATTAGTTTTAGCTATAAGAGACGTTTAACGATAAAAGGACTTAAAATAAAAGTATAAGGATTATAAGCTTAAAGTAAAGAAAGTTATAAATATAAAAGGAAGTAAGATATAGCGGGCTATAGCTAGCGGTAAAGGGAAATATAGTTATAAAAAGAAAGAAGGAAAAGAAAAAGGGTAAGCGGTAAAGAGAATTTAAATAAGTATACTATAAAGCTAAAAAGGCCTTATTACTTAAGGTAAATAGCAGTATATTATTATTAAAATAACTAATTACTTTAAGTATAGTAAGTTATAGTTTTTTATAACCTATAATAGCTTTTAAGTCTTATGCTTAAGCTTAATTACTTAATTCTCTTAATTAAAGAGTTTTATATTAAGTTATAAAGGCCGCGTATTATACTTTCGTTTAAACTACTTAAGTAGCTAACTTTTCTTATGCTTTTTTAAAGGCTTTTATAATCTTTAATAAGAAAACCGGTTTTTCGTTTACTTATAAGTTATAACTCCTTAGCTAGCCTTTTTTAGCTATAAGAAACTTCTTCCTTAGCTTTCCGCCCTCTTTTTTTATTATATAGCTTTATAAAATTCGTTTTACTTCTTATATATTTAAGTAAAGTGTCTTTTTATCTTAAACTAAGCTTAAGTATATAGCTAGCTCGTCTGCTAAGCATAGTTATATTATTAAAACGATTAAATAGATATTAAAGGACCTTTTTATATTTTACTAATATATAAGCTATCTTACTTTAGCTATAACTTTAAACGGCTTAATACGTCTTTCCTAAAGCTTTATTAAGTTACTATTTATAATATAGTAGCCCTTACTAAGCTATAGCTTAACTTAATCGCTAAGCTTATACTTTAGCGGGCGGTATTTCTTATTATATATATCTTTTATAGCGGCCTAAGTATAAGTAGTAGCTAACTTAGCTTTATTTTATAAGACCTCTTAGTTTTATACGTATAAGTAGTTATTAAGGAACCGGAGGCTATTATTTATTTTTATCCTTATAATAAGCTTATTAAAGGCTATATAAATTACTAAGGAAAAGGAATTATTAAGGCTAAACTAAAAAGCGATTAGTATATCGGTTTAGTATAAGTCCGGGAAATCCGCGGTAAAGACTTAAAGCGCGATTTTTATAGTTTAGTTTCGCCTTTTAAATAAGCTATTAGTTTAAAGGTACTAAGCGGTAAATATAAAAAGCTTCGATCCGAAGGCTTATTATAAAGTCCGCTAAAATACTAAAGTAAACTTAACGTCTCGGTTAAAGATTGTCCCCTTTAGAATCCCTTAGTTAGCGCGGAGTAGCTTAGTTTATAACGCTTATACTTAGTTTTCCGCTATAAACTAGTTATTACTTAAGATAAAAAGATATATTTTTAAGAAAGTATTAGTTATAGTTAGTAAGGTATTAAAGAAATTCTTTATAGGATCTTTTTATAAGGATTGTTTTTAGCTTAAACTATTAAGAGCCTAATAATAAAGTCTATCGCTATTATATAGTATAAAACTAATAAGCTTTAAGTTAGGATAAGCTACTTTAATGTCTTACCTTAATTAGTTTAGTTATATATAGTAAGTATTATAGCCGTTTACGACCTTATTTATATATTTTCTAGGCTATAAAATCGAGAAGCTCTTAAATAGATCTTATTATATATAAGGGCGGCCGGCATAAAAATATCTATTGTAAGCGTCTTTAACGATCTTCTTAGTATAAGTCTTTAGGATATATAGTCTCTAGCGTTTATTATTCTCCGTAAAGTATAGCAACCTTTATAACTTAAGGAATAAGAGTCCGGGGATACCGTTCTTATCGCTAAGCTACGCTATAATCTTTACTTACTATATATCGTTTATATATCCGTAAATTAATTTTTAACGGAGCGATAAGTTAATTAATATTTTTATATAGAGGAATACGCAGTCTATTATCTTATCTTTTTAAATATATTTTTAATTTATTTTTTAGTTTAAAGATACCGGCTTATTATCTTAGTATAGTAAACGTTAAAAAGCGTCCGGTATAATATTTTCAATGCTTAAGATATAGCATACCTTAAGTAGGAATTAGCTTAAGTATTAAGATAAAAAGATTAGCTTATTATTAGATTTTATACTAATAAAAAATAAAGATGTTTAGTATATAATTTTATAAATACTTATATAGTTAGTAAAGATAACTACCTATAGCGTTTTTACGGATAGTACTATAGTATATAACTTATAAACTACTTATACTAAACCGGCTACTTTAAGTTCTATAAGCTAATATTAAGGGTCTTTGCTTTAAAAGGCGCGGCTTAAGTAAACGATAACTTAAACCTTAGTCCGGGCTAGTAGCGTCTTTTTATCTTATTTTATGCCTTCTTTAAAGAAAAAAGCTATAGCCGCTACTTTATATTCTTAAGATATATCGATTTTAATAAATAGTTATTAAGTAAGGTTAAAGTAGTAAATCGTTTAAAGCTTAGTAAGTTTCTTAATTAAAATCGCGAAGGCCTTTTCTTTTTTTAAAGTAAGGTAAAAAGCGGCTTTCGCAGTATATTAAGCCTATCCTTAGCCCTTTAAAAGGACTCCTTTTTCCTATCTTACTTAAAGTAGTTCTATCTTTTGTTTTTATAGAACGTTAACTTCTTTAGCGAAATGCGGGACTATATAGCGTAGCTACTTAATTAAGCTAATCTATTTCTTAAGCTGTTAAAGGTTCTTTAAGAACGTAATAACCTTTAAAGCTCGCTCGCGTTTATCTATATTTATTAAGCTAATAGCGTTTACCTTAAATCTAAGGAGCTATATAAATAGGTATACTAAGAAAGACTTTAGTCTAAATAACGTAATATTACTATTATAAAAAGCGCGGAATATAGCCTTTAAATATTAAAAGTATTCTTTAGCTATATTAAAGTAAATAATAATATCGTTAATATAGGCCGCTATATATTTTTAGTATTTACGGAGGACGTTATAAATAAACCTTTAAACGTATATTAAGGAGTTTTTAAACCTTATAAGTATTATAGATAATCCTTTTAGCCTATAATAGCTTATAACTATTAACCTTTCTTAGTAATCTTAATAAACTAAGAACTAGTAAAAAAACGATTATACGTTTACCGCATTAATAAACTTCTTTCCTTAAAGGCGTTTAATTATAATACTTTAAAAGGGTATTAAGTAAGCGTTTAAGGTAGTAATAGCGTTAATCCTTTATAAGTTTATAATTACTTATCCTTTTTCCTTTTTATTTACTATCTTTTACACTACGAATACTAGCGCCGCGAATAAGGTTAGCTTATAAACTCGTTTTAATCGGCCTTAAGCGGTTAGCTAGCTAAATATTTTATCTACTACTTTCTTATTCTTATCGCTTAATAAGTATAATTTTAATACGACTTATTAGTATTACTATCCTTTTATTAAAAAAATATATATATATTTAGATTTATCTATATATACTACTCTCTTATCCCTTTAAAGGCGGGGAAACTATTAAAGGATATCTTAAACTTTTAATGCGTATTTTAAGTCCTTAGCGTAGATTTAAATGCCCTTATTAGTAGTAAGGTTAGGTAGGTTTTTAGTTCGGCCGATTTTAAGCTTATAGTTTACTATAAGATCTTTTTATAAGAAGTCCTTAGCAAGGTTTATCTTATCTAGATTTTCTTTAAGGGCTTCCGTTAAAGGAGTAGTAGCGTCGACCTCCTTATATTGCCGGAACTGCTTATTATAGTTTATAATTATCTTTACCTTTTAGCCTTAGCGGAATATTAATAGTTCCTTAAAATAGTTTATCGCTATAAAGCTCTTATAATCTTATATTATTATCTAAGCAAGCTTAAGGTTATTAGTAAAAAATATTTTATTAAGCCTTAATAGCAGCGCCTAGACTTATATAAGTAAGGCGTAGCTAAAACTAGCTAAAATTACTATAATAATTAAGCAGATTACCCGTTTACGTATTATTAGTCTTAGCCGGACTATCTTAACTTTAGCTTTAATCCGTTTATAAGCCCCGATTTATAAGATTTATATAAAGTTAATAAAGTCTCCTTAATAAGGAACTAAAAAGTCTTAGCTAAGTAATATATTAGCCGCTAAGCGTTTTACTATTTAAGCGCCGATCCTTACCTTTATAACCGCGAGGCTACTATCTAGCCTTCTTAGTATATACGTAGTAATTTCTACTTATTTTATAGTAATTATCTTTTTTACTCTTTAAATAAGAATTTATTAAAAGGAGTTTATAATTATATTTTAAAAGGTCTTTACTAAGTTAGCTTAAATAAGGCTTTAGTCTGCCTTAGTATCTATATAAGCTTTAATACTTATCTTAGGCCTTTCTTTTCTATAAACTAATAAGCGTATATAAGTAAATCGTAACGGCCTATTAAGGCTTAACGGCTAGATATTAAGGGAAGCCTTAATTATTTAAACGCGTAATAGCTTTTAAATAACTACTTACTATACTAAGCTATATCTTTATATAGCAATATCTTAGTTAAGAATAAGGGGGTATTTATCTTTAATATATTAGTAAAGCTTATTCTTAAAAGGGAATACTTTACCGTAAAATCTATATACTTTATTAGCCTCTTAAACTAAGTTTATTATAGTATAGATTACGGTTTCCTTAAAGCTTTTATCGGTATTTAACTACGCTCTTTTTATATTATACTTTTCGTCTTTTAAATAGTTATCGGTCTTTATTATAATTCCTTCCTTAGTTATAAAGTATACTAGCTTTCGCTTTAATATTAGTAAGTATATAATCTTAAAGGTTCTTTCTCTTTTAAGCAAAAGGACCTTAGCTTATATTCTTAACTATTTAAATAAGTTTCTCCTTTAACTTAATAAGCGCTATAAGGCTTATAATATATCCGCCTTTACTAAGCAGTTTAAGAACGTAACCTATAGCTTTAATAAGCCTTATAAAAATAGCTAAAGCGTCCCGGACTATCTTTTAAGTACGTAAAAGGTATAACTAGTCGGCCCTTGCCTTTTTATAGGTTAAACATATTTCTTTTATATTAATAAGTGCTTTTAAGATCCTTAAATATATTTAACTTATAGCTAAGAAAGAATTTTCTTATATTCGTTTATTTATTTATTAATATCCTTATTTCCTACTAAACGTTATAAGGACTTTTATAAACAAATATCTAGCTTTTAGTAGTTTACTATAATTAAGTAGTTTAGCTAATAAAGCGCGGCCTTAGCTTTATATTATAAGTAAGATATCTAAGACTTAAAGTTAGACCTTATTACTATATTTATAATAATAAAGTGCTCCTTATTAAGTACTTATATTGCTATATTTAAGTGGATTCCGAACTATTTTTATAAGGCGGAGATTTATTAGCTTAGTTTTATACTAAGCTTACTAAGTTTTTTTTATATAGTTTTAAGAGGTCCTTAAAATACTATTCCGCCGCACTTCCTTAAAAAAAGGAGGGCAATTAAATAGCTAATTTATCTATATAGGCCTCGCTTTTACGAGCGTTTTAGCGGATTAAGTAAATAAAATAGTCTACTCTTTAAAATATACTAAACTTATTATCTTTTTAAACTTTTTTAAAGGATACTTTTAAAAGTCTTAATAGGTTAAATCTCCTTATATCCTTAGCTTATAGTTAAGGTTTTTTTTAAAGCTTAGTAAGTATATCTTTTTTATAAGTACTTAAAAGTGACTAAGGAATTATTTATTTAGCATTACTACTATTTTTATTAAAAGCCTTAAAGCTATACTTAATCTTAGTATCTACGCGCTAAGTATTAATAAGTTTAGCCCGCTAAGGGTATCGCTTACTATATTCTTATTCCTTATTATTAAAGTCTTAGTTTTAATACTCTCGCTAAGCGCTTAACCTTTTATCTTATACGCGTCTCGAAATTTAGTACGCCGTAGGGCCCCCGGTATTTAAAGCTTATTTTTATTAATTACGAGTCCTAAAAATGCCTTAATTAGCACGGCTATAGCGGATAAGGCTAAATAATAATACTAAACTAAGAAATTGCTAAGTATCCTTTAAAGCGGATTTCCGGTTAAAGCTTTTAAGCTAAACCTTATTAGCAATATATAGTAAAAATATCTACTAAGCTTATTATTTTAAGGAAAAAGTAACTTTATTATAAGCTTAATTCAAAATTTAATTAATAAGCGGGGAGCTAGAAAATTTTTAGGTTAGCTTATCTTAACCTTTTCTATTTAAAAGATAATTAATTTATTTAAGTAATACTAAATTTAGTTTACTTAGTTATATAGGTTTTATTATTTTATAGTTTATCCTTTATTAATATCTTAAAATCGGATTGCCTTTTAAAAGGTAATAGTCTTAGCTTAACTAAGCGGGACTTATTTTACGTCCTATTTAGCTTTATAAGTTATTATAGTATAGCACCTTAAAAAAGGGTAAAAGAGATTATTAAACCGGTATACTTAGTTAGCTATAGCTTTTCCCGCTTTTATAGCCTACTTATCTTAAAGTTTTATTATAAGCGCGTTAAGGAAAAGGTGCTTATTATTAAGGTTAAACTTAAAGGCTAATATAAGCTTCTTATTAAAGAAAATATCGTTTAGTATTTAACTTTTTATACGATAAGTACTTAATCGTACGATATAGTCGCTCTTAGCTTAGCGGATATTTAAAGGATTTCCGTTTAAATAAGTAGGAATTATTACTATTTACTACGCTTAATAATATAAGGATAAGTAGATAAAGCGCGGATTATTTACCGCCGGTTAAGGCTAATACTATAAACTAATTACTGCTAATTAAGGCTAATACTATAAACTAATTACTACTAGTTAAGCTAATATAATAAACTAATTACTATATATAAATTTATATAAATGTTTAAAAATAGTAAAAGGCTTATTTATTCTTTAAAGTATAGCTAGCTACTTTATACTTAGTTCTTAAAGCTAATTTTAAAGATCTTTAACTATACTATCTTTCTATTTATTATAAGTATATAAATAAACTATAAATATCCTTATAAAATTACTTAATAAACTAAGTATAAGCTTAGTTAAAAATACTATAAACTATAATTAAGGAAATCCCTTAAATATCCTTAAATATCCTTTAAAAATCGCGGTAAAGTTTATCCTATATCTTTTAAGGTGCTTATATAATTAAAAACGGGTCGAACTATAGTTAAGATATCCCGTAGGAATCCTTAAATATCCTTAAAAGATACTAATAGAATCCGCTTAGTAGTTTTTATAGTATTCTTTATAGTTAAAAACGTTATAAACTATAATTAAGTAGGCTTTTAAGCCTTTATAGTTCTTTCTTAGAAACCTTAGCGGGGTCTAACTAGTAATACTTATCGTATCTCCTTAAGCGAGCCTTTATAGTGCGTGCTTTATGCGTTTTTATCGCGGGGTTTTAAAAGGCTCCTTAAGAGTAAAGTAAGGAGTCTAGGCGTGGCTGTTTAAATTCTATAATACTAAGTTTAAGTAAAGTCTTATTTAACTTTAGCTATATATTAGCTAAACTTAATAGTTTTTATATTAATATAACTATAAGTCTTTTTATAATATGGCCTATAATATATACTAATAAATATTAAGAATAAGCGGAAAGCTAAGCACGAATATTATATATATTGCTATAAAATACTTTAAAAAGGGTATAGTATTATAAGCTATGCTATAAAAAGAACTATAGTTATATTATAGTTAATACTTTTAAGTTAAGCTAATATATAGCTAAAGTCGTATAAAACTTAACTTAAACTTAGCTTAACTTTAGCTTAACCTTAACTTAAATATAGGCTATTTAAGTAATACTTATTAATAAGAAGCTATATATAATACAGTAAAATGTACTCTTCTGCAGCCTATAAGCTAAAAACAGTAAGGATAATTTACGATATAAATACGCTAAAATATAAATTAAATCCGCTATACGATTCTACATACTTTATATATTTCCCGTTCTTTCTTTACGTAAATATAGGCAAGGTTTAAGCAGATTTAGAAGAGGTGTACATAGAGACTATTTAAATAACCTATACTTAGTCGCCACGCTACTTCGAATTTCTTAAAAAATTAATCCCTAAGCTTATAAATACAATATTAACTTAATAATAGCTATTAGCCTACTATATATATTTACGCTAAATAGGGGGCTCTTTTTCTAATTACTAAGTTACTTATATCCTAAGAATTGTTTCTATAAGGAGGCCTTAGTCCCCCCTTTACCTTAAATTAATTATTAACCTTATATATATATTTCTTATTTATTCCTTTACCTTTTCGTATACTTTTAATATCTTTATAATCCCCTTACTTATAGCTACCTACCTACTTTCTTTTACAATTATTTTGCTTCTTTAATAGCTATAAACCCGGCTTCCTTTTAAGCCGGACTTAGTCCCGGCCCCTACTAACGTTTTTCCGACTATTACGTTATTAAAAAATTCTAGCAAAACTCTTTCCTACTTTCGATGTTATTACGCTTACTAAGCGTATTTCCTCCGGAATTTCTTCCGATATCTTATTAGACTTGGTTTACTAGTTTTCCCCTCCTATCCTCCTTTTAAACCTTATGTTTTATAACTATATTCTTAGGATTATATTAAACGATAAAAATCTCTTAAAAGTCTTTTCCTATAAAATAAAAGACGAGCTTTTTAATCGCCTACCTTCTATAAATTCCTTTGCTTTTCTTTCTATCTCTCCCTTATACTCCGTAATTTCTAATCGGCTATAAGAATTTTCATAACTAGCAAATAAACCTTTTAAAATTTTCGCCCTATAAGTAAGGAGATATACATTGAAATATAATCTTTTATATATTTTTCGGACCTTTTAATTATATCTTGTAATAGATATTCTTTCGATTAATATTCTTTTCTTACTCCTTCTTCTTAATCTACTTTTATACCGGAATACCTCTTAAAGGGATCTATAAAGGTTATAGCTACTAAGAGAGACTACTAATTTAGCAATTTAAAAGGTTTTTTAAATTATTTCTTTTAGTTACTTTAAATAAAATCCGTTTTTATCTAAGAGAAAGCCGCTAAAGACGTTTCTTAAGATCTATATACTAAGTCCGCGGAGATCCTTGCCCTTTTAAATCTAATAGTAAATAATAGCCCTCTCTCCTAAATAAAACACTATATAACTACAAAGTTAGCTTAAGAAGCTTTAAAAACCCTTTATAACTTAAAAGGTTTAACCTTAAATTTTCTTCTTATAAAGGATTTATTTAATATAACCCTTAAAACCTATACTTCGATTTAGGTATATCTTAAAAAGATAAAGGAGCTTTTCGATAAGCTAAATACCCGAGAAATTAAAATCTCCGAGATAGTAATTATTACTTAGATTTTTAAATGCTTAAATAGCTCCTATTTTAGCTTTACAACTTATCTCTTAAGCTCTTTAAGATAACGCTTAAGCCTATACTTTAGAATTACTTTTTTCCTCTTTAGTTAATAAGTTTAAAAGAATTAAAGCTTTAAAGGTCCTTTTTTTAATTAGCTATTCTTTTTATATAGTAAAAATCCCGCCTTTTATAAAAATTATAAGAAAAAGAGCTATACTATAAAAGACTGCTTTTAGCTTAAGGAAAATAAAGATAAGGTAAAGGTAGTAAGTTTTAAACTAAAAACTTCTTTTTTTTCTTTTTATAAAAAGCTCCTTTTAATTAAAACTTCTTAAGACTATTTAAATAGGAATAATAAGCGTTCTACGCCTATACCCTCCTTAAGAGAGCCTTTATAAGAGAGAGTTTTATTTACTCGAAAATCAGTAGTTAAAGGCCGAAAAAAGAGATAAGTTTCCTCCTTTAAAGAGTCCTCTCCCTCTAAAGAAATAACTTATATTTCCAATTCCTTAGCTTAGGTAAATAACCCCCTTTTTATACCCTTTATGCCCTTTATGCCCTTTATACCCTCTATACCCTTAAAACTCTCTTTACCCCTTTTATATACACCTTTTTTATATACCTCTTTAAAAGAGAAAAAGAAAGCTAATATAAGAAATAATTAATAATCTTAAAACCCTTTTCTTTCTTCTATTTCTTAAGTTATTTTTAAGGTAGATAAAAATATTTTAAAATAAAAAAAGGAATACATATAACTTTATTTCCATTATATAGGCTTCTAAGTATATAGTATATTAGAAATCACTCCTCTCTTCTTATAAATATATATATATAACTATTACTTATAGAAAAGCGTCTTTTAGTATAGTTAAAGACGTTGGAAATTTACATTTTAATCTTCTTAATAGCAATATACGCTATAAATTAAGGAACTGCCTTTCTATACTATAAATTAATATTAATATAATAAGCTAAATATCTCTTTATAATACCTTTACTCTAAGAAGGAAAGATAATATCACTTTCTTTAATAAAGAAGTAAATATACTTATATAAAGGTTTGTTAATAACCGCCTATATAATATCTTTATAGTTTCAAAGACTTGCTTTTAAATTAATAATAAAGAATACAATATAAAAAGCTCTATAAACAATACACCTATAAACAATATATATAGAAACAATATACCTATAAATAATACACCTATAAACAATATACCTATAAATAATATACCTATAAATAATACACTTATAGATAATACCTTTATAAATAAAGATATAACGTCTATAGATAAAAAAAAGACTATAAATATACTTCGTTAGCGTAAAAGACTAAGATATATAAATTATAAATCCTTATATAGATATCTAAGAATAAGGCATTTTCATATAAATATATTTAAAGCTAATATTATAAGAATAAAGCAGTATAAAGCTTATATAAAAGCTAAATAATTAGATAAAAAGAAAAAGACTCCTTTAAAAAAGAAATACCTCTTGTTAAATAAAATATATACTAATATTTAGTGCCCTATAAAAACCCTTATTTTTAATGAATATATACACTTTCTATCCTTTTTAGATACTATAACTAGAAATCTAAGAATATATTTATAAAAAAGCTAAGAAGAAGATCTGCTTTATTTCTTAGAATATTAGTAGGAATTAGAAAACAATATAAATAAGACTATTATAAAAGCAGCTTTTTTTAATAATATAACAGAATTTCTATGAAATATAAACCTATATTGCTAAAAAGACGTCCTTATATATAATAAAAGTCCTCTATATACCCCCTATTCTAACGGCAAAATAGAAAGAATTAATAAGGGTATACTTAATAAAGTCTAACCTATGCTTTTTGCTTTAAAATCTACGATAATATCTATATAGTAAGGCTATTTTAGCAGCTATATTCTTATATTATAAGTCCCCGCATTCTGCTATAGGCTTTATATCCCCTATAAAAAGGAGGATAATATAGCTTTAAGTTTTAAAGATATAGATAAAATAAAGGCATTTAAAAGCACTATAATTTATAAGATCAAAACCCCTTATTATAAACTAAAGCCTAGAGCTTATAAAAGGGTAATAATAGGCTATAAAAATACCGCTTATAAAACATAGGACTTTTCTAAACGAAAAGGAAGAATTTCTAAAGACATAACTATACTAGAAAATAACTTCTTAAATAAAGAAGAATATACTAATTTTAATAATATGCCCTCTTTAAATAAGCTGCTAAATAACTATAATACTAGATATAATAGTACTAGTAATAATATAAATAATAATACTAGTTACAATAATAATAGAAACAGCAGGAATAATAATACTAACAATACTAATAATATAAATACTAAAAATATAAATATAAGTAATACAAATACTCATAATATAAATACTAGTAATATAGATACTAGTAATATAGATAATAATACTAGTAATAATAATACTAGCGATAAAAATACCTAGAAAAAGGATTAAAGGATCTTAGTAAAAATACCTTAAAAGCTTAGAAAATACTATAAAGATTTTATACAATACCTTATACATAATATTATAATTAATAATAATAATATAAACATATCTTTTTTATTATAAAAGGAAATAAAGATCTTTTAAAGCCTGCTACTTAAAAGCAGGCTATAAATAGTCCGTAAGTAAAAGTTTATAATAAAGCTATACTAACTAAACGAAAAGAACTTATAAGCCTAAATGCTTAAGAAATATAAGAGCTTCTTAGTAATAAGAAGGCCTTAAAAAGTTAATAAGTTTATAGAGTAAAGAAGGAAAATAAAAATAATATACTACGGAAGAATAGTATAATAATACCGCACTGCTAAAAGGTCTCGCCCCGGCCTTAGTTAAGGGTTAGGACGCTAATTATCGTTTATATACTTATATCTTATATACTAACATATAAGTAGCTAGAACGCTTATATCTTACGTTCCGTAATAATTGCCGCCTTAAAAGAAAAGATAATAACGTCCTTGTTATTTATAAGATAAGACCTCCCTAGTTTATTAAGCCGGTAGCTAAAAGCTACGCACGTTTATATTATTACGCGCGCTTAAAGGAGCCTTATTTCCGTATGGACTTATAGGCCTACTTTATCGTATAGGGATCGAACCTACGCTAAAGGAATTGCTACTATCTACTACGGAAGGATAGTACGATAATACCGCACTGCTAAAAAGTCTCGCCCTAGCCTTAGTTAAGGGTTAGGACGCTTATTATCGTCTATATACTTATATCTTATATACTAACAAATAAGTAGCCGGGACCCTTATATCTTACGTTTTATAATATAATATAATAAAGTATTAAGCTTGCTTTATAGCATAAGGCTATAAGTAAATACACGGCTTAAACTATATTAAAACCTTTTTTATAACTACTAAGCTTAAGTTTACTAAACTCTTATTAATACTAGCTATAACTTATAATTAGTAAATACTATAATACGATATAAAAATGTATTTACATATATAAATATAAATATAAAAACATATATAAATATATTATAAGGTTATAGAGACTATATTATAAATAAAGACCTTAAGTATAAAAATAAAAAGCAGTATAATAAAACTAAAAAGCTAGTTATAAAATTTTAGAAAGCTTTATATAGTCTTAAATAAAGGTTAATGCTTTAGTATAATTTATTATTTAAGGTCTTAAATAAGCAAGGAATTCCTACTTACCTATAGACGATAGGGTATTTTTAAACAATAAGCTATATATAGCTATATTAGATTATTTAGACGATTTCCTATTCTTAAGGCTTATAAAGAATTCTATAACTTATATAATTTATAAAATAAAGAAGGTCTTAAAGATTTAATCTTAAAGCGAAGTAAAGGACATCTTAAGAATAACTATAACTATAAACAGAGCGAAAAAGAACATATATATATCTTAAAAGAATATACCCTTAATAAGATAAAGGAATTTAATAAACAAAATATAAGAACCTTAACAAACCGTATTATAAAGGGAGTTGAATTAAATATAACAAAAGACTATATAGCTAAAAAAGACTATAACTTATTATATTAAATGTAAATAGGCTTACTATTTCTTTTAGCATTATATTTAAGGCTAGATAAATGTTACGCAGTAATATTATATACTTAATTTGCCTTTAATTTAGAAATACTATATTTTAAAGCACTAAATACGATCTTAAAATGTCTTAATAAGTTTCTTAGCTTAAGTATATACTATAATTATAATATAGTATTTAATATACTATTTTTAAGCTTATAATAATACTAATTAAGATAGCATTCTTATAAGCTATAAGTTAGTCTCTTAATACTATTTCTTTATAAATAATAACCTTATAAGCTAAGCTTGTTAAAATTAAATTTTATAGCACTATTTATATATAAGGCTAGATATATAGGCCTTACGGAGGCTAATAAAGAAGTTTTATATTAATAAAGCTATTTTCATATTATAGTAAAAGAAATATTTATAAATATACCTTAAAACAAAGTCCTTATAATTTTCTTAGATAATTAATCTGTTTTAAAAATAGTAAAGAATCTTAAATTATATAAGCTAAGAAAACATATAGGCTTAGCATATACATTTACACATAATAGTATTTCTTAAGCATAACGTAAATATATTATATAATTAAATACTTATTTTATAAAAGGTTAAATAGTAAATAATACTTTTAAATAAAAGCTTTTATTAGCCTTTAAGTTAAATATTAATAAAAAGCACTTTTTTCTTAATATACTTATAATAAAACTTTAAAATAAGTAAGCTATAAAAGTAAGATAAGCTATAGCTTCTTAATATTAAAGGCTAGTATATATTTAGTTTAATAGCACGTAGCTAAATATGTATTTCTTTAAAATAAAGGAAAAGAGAAGGAAAACTTTATTTAAGCTATATAGCTTGTTACTTATAAAGGTCGCTTAAGTAGCTTAAACTTATTTTAAGCTTAAGCTAAACTTAAGCTAAGTTTAAGTAAAGATTTATATAACTTTAGCTAAAAATAAACTAAACCTTAAAGCATTTAACATAATATAATTATAAGTCTTTTTATAGTATAGCTTATTATACTATCCCCTTTTTATAGTATAATATACTAAGGTATATAGTATTACCGACCCGCCTTTTATTTTATGCTTAACGTTAATTAATATAGTTGCTTTTATTATACTTACGATTATATATTAATACATCTCCTTAAATAATATCGCGCTATAGTATTAAATGCTTTTTACGCCTACTTATTCGCGCTGCTATCGCGCTATAAAAATAATAAGGCGGTATAATATGCCCTTTTTATTTACAGCCTTTATTAGTTCTAAAAGTATCTTTTACCTTCCCGCCACCCTCTTTCCTTAAGTATAAATACTGTTCTTTTCTCCTTTTTTTCCTTTTTTTTTTCTTTTTCTTTATATATTAATCTTTTTACGCGCGCGCCTTTTATTTTAATAGTTTTACTACGCCGCGCCTTAATATATTTAGTTTCGTCCCCCGCGTCTTATCTCCCGCTAGCTTATAAGCGTTCTTTTATACGACGCCTCTTAGTATGCTTAGCGACTATATACTACCGCTTTTATATTAGTCTTTGCGCTTACTACCGTCGCTTTATAAGCGGAGCGTAATATATAGTATTATTCTACGGCGCCCCCTTAACTTTATATATATTAAAAGTATAGCGTTTCTTAACGTAGATACTTCGTATAAGACTTATTAAAGTTAAGCCTCGCTTTAAGCTTATAACTATTTTACTTACGCCCGCGATAGTTTACGCTATTTACTTATATATGCTTATTTTTAAACTATATATAATATAATATTAATACGATATTAGTATACTAGCGATATAATCGCCGCCGCGAACGCGCTTTAAGACTATACGTTTTAAAGAACGTTTAAAGACTATTATATTAACCTTTATATATATTCTTAAATCTTTAATAAATACTTATTAGTAAGATATTACTAATAATTACTATAGTACGCGGAGTTAGTACGTGCTGTTATTATAGCACGCTAAGCTTAAATATGCTTTAACGTTTAAAGCTAATTTATTAATATTACCTATAATAAATAGTTTACGTAAATTAAGTTATAGTTCTTTATACGTTTTCTTTATATTTACTTTATATCTTATTATTTCTTATTATATTTTATCTCTATCTTATTATATCTTATTTCCGTTTTATTATTATTTATTCTTAGTATATAATTATAGTATATCTTTATTATGCTTATTATTAGGAATTGTGTTAATATCTACTAAGTATAGCTTTAAACTCCCTTTTATTTTTTTTAATTCTTTTATTTTTCTCCGCTATCTCCGTTAACCTTTTTCTTACTTTTTAGCTTCGTTTACTATTATTTCTTTCCCTTACCGTTATTACTTTTTATTATATTGCTATATTTTCCCTTAAATCTTTATAAGGCGATTATATTTTAAAAGCTACTAATTAGCTACTAAGTCGGGTTAATATACTTATACTATTTTATTAAGACTTAGCATTACCTCCTATTTCCGATTTATTCCTTTTAAGCTTATTAGATTTTCTTTTTAACGTACTTTAGCTTATTTTCCTCCTTAATTACTAGTAGTAGTAAGTAGTCGTTAACTACTTAGCTAAAAAGATAGTTATTTGCCGCGCGGCGAAGGAACACTATATATAGTTTTTTATATACCCTCCTTAATATATTACGCTCCACTATATATAAGCTAACTACATTTCTTATAGTTTACTTTTAGTATAGCTAGTTAAGCTTTTAATAAGGCCTATTTATAATATTCTTTTTTATATTTAACTATACCTTATAACTTACTTAAAATCTTTTTACTAGCGCGCGTAACTAGTTTGCAATATTTTCTTATCTTACTTATAATATAGCGATAGCCGTTTAAAAAATGTTAGCGACCTTCTTTTTCTTTTATATAAGGTCTTATACGCTTCTTACGTTTAGTATAAGCGGTCTCTCTTTTTATATAATTTAAATAAACTCGATATTATAACTTAATATTATAAAGAATAAGCTTATACTTATTATTAAACCTAGTTCATTATTTAATATCGCTTAAGCATAAAGTAACTATACCCTTTAATTGTCTTACTTATAGTAAACGTATATAAAAAGTTAAGCTTATACTTCTTAATTTACGCGCTTTATTACTTTAATAGTTTATAGGTAATAGGCCGAAATTAGTTTCTTTTAAACCTTAGTCTATTAGTAAAATTCCCGCTAAAACTACTTTATTTAGTTCGTCTTTTAGTTTAAGATAATAGACTTTAATATTCCGTAAAAGCGGAAATAAGATTATAAAAACCTTATAGCATATACTACTACTCTTATTATTTATATCGCTTTTAGTATTATTACCTTTATTAGTTTATTTATTATTACTTAAAGGTTTCTTAAGCCCCTTAACTTAATCGGGGGTAACTTAACTATAAAGTTTATCGTTAAGTATATAAAGAGCTATATAAGGGGCGGTAATAATTAAAAAAGCCTTTTCCGAAGTTGCTTTTAAATATAGCCTTTACCGCATAGTCCGTAGTTTAGGATAAAACGGCGTACTATTAATAACTAGCCCGGCTAAAAGAACTCTTAAGCTAATATTATAAGCGTCTCTTAATACCTTAAGTGTCTTACTACTATTAAGTTATATATTTACTAAGCGATTAATACTTAAAGCTCGTTTAGCTCTTTATCTTCCCCTTCCTTAAGGTGCTAAGCTTTACTTCGTACTTATAAGCCGTTCTTAAAGTAAAGGCAGCCCTTTATATTAATTTCATACTCTTTTACTTAAACCTTTAATTACTATTTTAGCGTAAGCAATTAATCGCTATGTTAAACTACTTAAAATACCGCTTAGTACTCCTTATTCCTTTATAATATTACTATTTACCTCTTTTTTATCTCTTACTTATTAAATATCTAGGCCGGCTATACTTATTTTTTAAGTACTTTTTAGCTTAAGCTTAAGTTAAGTTTAAGCTAAACTTTACTTTTATTTACCCCGCCTTTTAGCTAATATATTAAGTTACTTTCCTTATATATATAAGTAATTAACTTTATATTTTTTCTTTAACTTATATTATCGCTACTATACGTTCTTTTTATACTAACTCTCGCAAGAGGTTAATATACTCGCCGCTTAAAAGGACTTAACGCCTAATTAATTGCGCGCTATTTAAGATTAATTAAACCTTATGTTTTATTTCCCTTTTATTAAATACGCCGACTAGCTTATTTTAATTATAAGGCGATAATATATTAAGTACTATTATTAACCTTTTTAAGCGGTACTTTAGTATAAAGTTATATAAAGTAAGCTTTATTACTTACTTACTTTACTTTTTATTTAACTTCCTTTTTATTATAAAGTACTTTAAGTTCTTATAGTCCGTTAATTCTATAAACGCTAATACATTAAATAATTCTGCCCTTTAAAAGTCTTAATATCTTATAATTATAAGTAGCTTCTTATTATCAATTAAGTAATTATATTTTACTATATTAAGCTATTTTAAGAAAAAACTTACTAAGTATTATATTTTATTTAAACTTACTTATATTAACATACTACTTATTATATACCTTAAGTAGTCCCCCTTTAAGTATATCTCTCTTTTAAGGTTTTATAACTAGAGTAAAAGTATATTATAAAACGCCCTTAAAATAAATTTAAACGTAGCTTAGTATTTATTAGTTTATAAAAAGGTTATATTCTTTTTTAAAGATTATTTAAGTATCGTAAGGCCTTAGAGTAAAGTAGGATAAAGGTATAGTAGTAATTCGCGATATTAAAGAAGCTTTAAACGCTTTTTACGTTTTATAGTGCTTACTATATCTAAATAGCTTAAATCTTCTTTAAGTTATATTAAACCTTGCTTTTAACTTATATAATAAAGCTTAAGTACTTTACTTTTTCTATTTTTAAGTCGTATTTTAATAAGTTTAATATAAGGCCCGCTTTTTATAGCTTTTTAAGCTCCTTTACTACTTTTTCTTAGTAGTTATAAAGCGACTTTAATAAGTAAATTAGTACGTTATCTATATACGTTATAACGAACTAATAAAGGTAGTCTTTTAATACTTAGTTAATATAGTATTAAAAGGTAGATATGTCCTTATAAAGCTAAATAAGTATACTTATTACTTAAATAAGCCGAACTTTATTTTAAAGGCCGTCTTAAATTCATAGCTTTCTACGATTTTAATCTTATAAAACGCTATAATAATATTTAGTTTTATAAACTAATATACTTATATTAGTATCCTTAGCGTTTATATAATTAGCGGTAGCGCGTACTAATTCCTTTTTATAATTATATTTAAGGCTTAGTAGTTATAGTAAAAGTATAAGCGGCCGTTAGCTTTCTTTATAAATAATACTAACGCTATAGCTAAAGAGCTACTTAAGCGGATAAGGTTTACTTTTAGTAACTCGTTTAAAGTCTTTTTAAGAGTAAGTAGCTCTTTTTTTCAATATATTATATAAAGGCCTTTATAGTAATAGCGGCTGTTTACTATTTTTATTTAAAGTAAAGTAGATCTTATAGTCTATACTTAGTGAAAATAAGGGCTACTTAAGCGCTTTCGCTAGTCTAAAGAGGTCTAAGTAGGCTTATAGTACTTAAGCTAAGATATAGTCCGCTAAGTTAATAAGCGCTTTTAGCTAAAAGGCCTTTTTTACGTCTTTTATTATACTTGCTTTTATGTTTAGTTCTTATCGCCGCCCTTAGCTATCTTTTTATGCCTTTTCTTATTAATACTCTGCCGCGAAGATTAAGGCGCTTACTAGCTTCGCTTTTAAATTATTTACGATCTTCGCGGCTTCTTTTAACCCTTAAATGCCGATTTAAATCTTTACCTTCTTATACCGGATCCGCTTCCCCTTAGCGTTATAAACTACCTTATTCTCCTTTATCTATAGTCTCCTTAAAAATACGTCGTAGCTTAACTTTAGTACTATATAAGTAAACGTCTATTTTAAATATCTATTAATCTTTATCTTAAGCGCTATAAATCCCTTTATTTAAAGTATTAATATATTCTTTAAGAAAGGTATAATAGCTTTTTCATTTTATCTATAAAAGGTATTTATAGCTTTATTACTACTCTTTTACTTACTATAGTATAGTAGTAATAGCTTATATTTATAAGTGCGTTAAGCCTTTTCTTTAACTTAATATTAACCTTAAGTAGTACTAAGTTTAGCATAAAGTGCTCCTTTATTAACCTTTAAGCTATTTACTATTTTTCCCTTTCCTTTAAAGCCTAACTTTATACTAAGGTTCCTTTTTTCTTAAATCGGAATTTACTTTAATTACTGCTTTAAAAGTAACTATAGCTACTTATAATGTTTTTTCCTTTTTCTTCTTATAAAAGCGGGTAATATACCTTATTGCCTTATAAGTATAGCACCTCCGCGTATTAAGTTAGCCTTATCCCCCTCTTAGCTAAGTTATAGTATTTATTTTACTTATTAAAGTATCGCTTTTTAAGTCTTTTTAGTTTTAAGTCTCCTTACTTATTGTTTTCTTTTAGCCTTAAGATAGCTACTTAGTTTACTAAACCCTTTTTAGCTTTACTATAATTTAAGCTACTTAATTAATATATACTAAAAAGCTAAAGGTTAAAAGGTTAACTATTATAAGTACCTCCTTAAAGCGAAGGCTTAAGGCGCCCTTTAAGAATATAACTTATATATTATATAGCTATAATCCTTTTTAAGCTTTAAGAAGGCTTTATTTAAACTTAAAGAGGAACGCTATAAACGTTTAGTTCTCGCTTTATTTTATCGTATAAATAGCCGCTATAGTTTATAATTAAATATTTATATTAAGGTAAATTAAGTTAAGGTACTTAAGGAACTCTTATTAATTATATCCCCGATTTAAACTAATACTATAATAAGTCGCTATAGTTTACTATAGTTTAATATCTAAGTAGTTATAGATTAAGTAAAAAACCTTATTTTAGCTTAAGAAGAAGTTTTAGTTAATTTTACACTTCTCTTATATATATTATGCTTAAGGCGTAAAGTAGTAATCCTAGCTATTAAACTTTCTTAGCGCTAAAAGCAGCTTCTACTAATCCTTTTTTTTATCGCTTCTTACTCTATTATAGGAATTATAGCCCTTACTATTATATTATAAGGTGGTATTAAGCCGCCGGTTAGTCAGCCGGCTTTTCCTTTTATATATATCCTTTTTATCTCCTTTAACCTTTATATTAAGGCCTTAAATTAACCTATTAGCGATTAAATCTATTACTAGCTTACTTAAACTTAATAGCTTATCTTAACGGCCCCCGCTTATAGTAAGAGGATTGCTTACTTAACTATCGTTGAAATATCGGCCTTTTTTAGCCCTTTTTCCTACTTTCTTTAAGCATAGCCCCCTTATACAAAGTAGCCTTCTTACTTATGCTATATCGTTAGTAGTAAGTCTTTTTTTTAGGTTTTATAACCTTATTTAAAAAGAGCTTTAAATATATTAAAAACTACTATATACTTTAGCTAAAATATTATTTATTTAAAGCTAAGGAAAAAAGGAAGAAAACTCTATTTAAGCTAAGTAGCCTTTTACTTATAAAGGTCGCTAAAGTAGCTTATACTTAGGTAAAGTTTAAGCCGAACTTAAGCTAAGTTTAGATAAAGTTTTATACGACTTTAGCTATATATTAGCCCGACCTTAAGGCATTTGCTATAGTATAACTATAGCTCTTTTTATAGTAAAGCTTATAATAATTAAGTATATTAGTTTAATAACCTATTTTATTATCGTTTAAAATATTATATTATAATACCTTATAAAGCTAAATAAAACTTAAAACGTGTAAGTTAGTAAAGCTAAACCTTTAAATTTTAAAAAGTAATTTACGTTTAAAAAAGTAAAAAGAATTAAACTAAAAATTAATTAAACTTATTTAAATTAAGTATGCCAAATTTAATATTTATTTAAAAAGATGATTCTTTTTTAAATAAAAAAGTTAATAAAAGCGAACTTAAAGACCTTAAAGCTTTATACTTTTTTAATACTTTTAAGATTAAGCTTATTTTAAAAATACTTTTTCTTTTAATATACTAAGCTTAAGAGATATTTTTACTATATATAGCTCATACTATGCTTGAAAATAAGAGGATAAAGAGATAAGAAGTAAACTAATTTCCGCTAATAAATACTAATACTATAAAATAGTTTTTATTTATTAAGTAAATAAAACAAACTAATTATTATATATAAACGTTGATAAAGATATATAAATAATAAAAAGATTATTCTTTCTTAAAAGTATATTTAGCTACTTTATACTTAAGTCTTTAAGTTTATTTTTAAGATTTTTATTATATTAACTAGCTATTTTTTATTAATATATAAATAAACTATAAATGTTCTTTAAAAATTACGTAATAAACTAAGTATAAGCTTAATTAATAATACTATAAACTATAGTTAAGGAAATCCCTTTATAATTCTTAAATATCCTATAGAAATTATTATTAAGCTTATCTTATATTTCTTAAGTATTTTCTTTATTAAGAATAAAGTAAACTATAATTAAGATACCTTAAGGAAATCTTTAGATATCTATTAAAATACTTATAAAGTTCGGTTAGTAGTTTTAACAGGATTTCCCTTTATTAAAAATGTTATAAACTAGAATTACAAGCCTTATAAGTATTTTTTAATATCCTTAAAAATCTAAGTAAGGTTAGCTACTACGCCTTACGGTATAAAGATAAGAGGACAAGGCGCGGACTAATTACCGCCGGTCGGGGCCGGTACTACAAACTAATTACCGCCGGTTAAGCCGGTATAATAAACTAATTACTATACGTAAACGTATATAAGGGTTTAGAAATCGTAAAAAGCTTATTTATTCTTAAAGGCATAGCTAGCTACTTTATACTTAGTTCTTTAAGCTAATTTTAAGGATCTTTAACTATACTATCCATAGTGCGTAAATAAACTATAAATATCCTTATAAAATCGCTTAATAAACTAAGTATAAGCTTAGTTAGAAATACTATAGACTATAGTTAAGGAAATCCCTTAAATATCCTTAGATATCCCTTAAAAATCGCGGTAAGGTTTATCCTATATTTTCCGGGGTGCTTTAATAGTTAAAAACGGGTCGAACTATAGTTAAGATATCCCGCGGAAATCCTTAGAAATCCCTTAAAGATACGAGCAAAATCCGCTTAATAGTTTTTACAGTATTTCTTATAATTAAAGATATCGTAAACTATAGTTAAGTAAGCTCTTAACCCTCCGTAGTTATATTTTAGAAACCTTAGCGGGGTCTAACTAGTAATATTTATTATATCTCCTTAAGTAAGCCTTTATAGTACGTGCTTCGCGCGTTCTTATTACGGGGTTTTATAGGGCTCCTTAAGGGTAAAGTAAGGAGTCTAGGCATAGCTATTTAGATTTTATAATAACTCCCTTAAGTAAGAAAGAAAAGCCGATATCCTTATCGGTTTAAAGTAAAAATAAAGTAAAGGGGGCGTTAAGTAATAGCTTTATAGTAGCGTCTTCGCGCTATATTAATAGTACGCCGTCCTTATCCTTTTAATAGTTTTTTCGGCCTGCTTAGCTAATAGTAGCTAAGTAGCTTAAAATAGCTAGTAAGCGGCTTTTATTATAAATCCTTACCTTTTATTTAGTTATATATCTTCGTTTTTATAAAGGCAATTAATACGTTTAGCTAAAACTTATAGTAAATTTTTCCGACTTTCCTTTAAGGCGTGCGTTTAAGCACTTATCGGGTAGTAAGGAGTCTCCGCGCCGGAGAATACTTAAATTCCTTAGCGGGATACGTTATAAGAGACTAGCTTTATTTAAGCCTTATCTTATATTATTATCTTACTTACCTTTCTACGCCGTTTTTTAATCCTCCGCTAAATTTCCTATACTACTTACTAGCCCTATAAGCCGCTTATAGGTAAGATATTATATCTTACTTACTACCGCTATTATAATTATCCCCCGCTTTTTATCGCTAGGCTTTTTAACTTATTATACTTCTTACATAGCGCTACTACCTACGCCTTTCCGCCAACTAACGCGCGTCTAGCTACTAAGAAGGTATTAAGGTAAGGGTAGGCTATCCCGCTAATATTAATAGGTATAGTTAATACCGGGGTATTAAATATCTATATTCCCGCTTAAAAGCGGGTAACGAGGTCCTTAATAGCCTTAGTGCCCGACTCCTCGCTCTTAAGGTTTTAAATATACTTAATAGTCTTAAAGAACCTTTATATAGAGAGGGCCTTAAGGGCGAGAATATAAAGCGCGTGGTCGGTACGGCTAATAAAGCGGATATTAAAGCCTAGGAAATTTATTGCTTAGGTTAAAGTTAAGTCGCGTTTAGACTCTTCGCGGGCCTATAAGTAAAACTTAGCATAGTTTATAGCTAGGCGGAAACTCTTAATTATTATAATCTTATTATAGGAGTATAGGCCCGTAAAGCTAGGCGTATTAAGGATTATATTAGTTACTACTAGCGGCTCTTATAAGATCGGGCGGCAGAATATATCGCGAGGCTAATCGTTACTATCTTTTTTAGTTAAGGAAAGACGGCGGATAGACTATAATAAGGCGCTTATACGCCTTTATATAGCCGGGCTAAGCATAGCGGCAAGTAAGAAGAGCGTTTACTAAGTAAGACTAAACGGGTCCTTAAGGCCTATAATAGCTATAAGCTAAGAAGGGGATTTTTTAGTATAGGCTAGACTACGTGCGAAGCGAGATAGGGTTTTGGCCGTAGTAGCTTAAAACGCCGCGATAAACCCGGCTATAAACTAATTAAGCTAGGCCTTAAATATATAATTAAGAACGGCGCGGATATTATTTTAGTCGTTTAGCTAAAGCGGGTTTCCGCTATCTATAGCAATTACTATAAATCTTAGGACTATAGCGAGGTTAGCTAACTTAAAAGCATAGAGTATTAGCTAGTTATTCCGCTAATAAAGATTTCCGGCTATACTCTTAAAAAATATATAGGCGGCGGGGGCTTTTAAATAGTAAGAGCTAAGCGGGAGGTATAGCTAAGTTGCCGCGGAACCGGCCGTTTAAACTATGCTATAGTATAAGGCTAGGAGGCGAGTCGTTTAAGTTAAGTATTTAAAGAGGGTAGTATAGGCCGTTCCTTATAGTGCCGTAGTTTAAGTTAAATCTATTAGCTTAAGCGCGGCTATAGAAGGCGGCGTAAGTCTATATAAAAGCTTAAACCTAAAAGCTCTAACTCTTATTAAGGGACTTAAGGCTATAGAGGATAGCCGCCTTATTTCTATAAAGCTTAAGCGCTTGCTTATATCCTTCGTATTAAAAGCGTAAGGGCTTATAGGAGAGCGGGCTAAAAAAGTAGTTACGGAATAGCTAATCTTAGCTACGGGAGACGTTAAATAATAAAGGGACTTAGAATAAGAGTATAAAAATCATAAGCTTAAGGTAAAGAAGGTTATATATATAAGAGTAAGTAAAGTATAGCGGGCTATAGCTAGCGGTAAAGGGAAATATAGTTATAAAAAGAAGAAAAAAAAGGAGAGAAGGCGGGCGGCGG